>JARBWK010002282.1:0-15520 GCA_030556195.1 Anolis apletophallus
TAGGACTTCAAAGGCAAATGGGGCCCAGGAAACTAGGAGGCCCCATGGGGTATGATTGAGCCTCCAGCTGCTACTGATAGTCGTGTTTCCGAAGACTCTGATGGCTCAGCATCTGGGGAGACTATGGAAGTGGGGGGGTCTGTTTGTAACAGGAGTACTGGTGTTTGCAGAAAGAGGCTTACTCGTGAGTCAAGTGAGTCAAGTGAAGAGGATCACTTGCAACTCAAGAGAGTCAAGCAAATAATTACAGCACCTACAGACTCTGAGACATTTGAGGGATGCTCTGGGAATGATGGGAGTCAGAGTACAGAGGACATTTCTACTGAAATGGATTGACTCAAGTAAGAGAAATTCAGAGGGCTTGTGAGGAGCCCACAAGTTCAGACACCTGGGTAGGATTCACTGATGATCGGATTGGCCCTCAGAGTCCCCAGACAATGGGTGGGATGTTCTAAGTCTTAACCA
The DNA here is from genome assembly GCA_030556195.1 of Anolis apletophallus. Taxonomy (NCBI): domain Eukaryota; kingdom Metazoa; phylum Chordata; class Lepidosauria; order Squamata; family Anolidae; genus Anolis; species Anolis apletophallus. The sequence goes on from JARBWK010002282.1 coordinate 466, forward strand.
CAGGTGGAAATCTTGAGGGTCAGTCAAAGGTCAGCAGCTGCTGGGAGAGTAACACCTGAGGATGATGATAGGGCGTCGACCTCATCAAGCGAAGACGGAGATCTTGTGGCTGGGCGGCCCGGGCGGGGTGGGTGCCCGGCTTCCGACCCTGGACGGTGCGGCGCTGCATCCAGCGCCGTCTGTGAAGAGCCTGGGTGTCCAGTTGATCTCCCAGCTGACCATGGAGGCCCAGGTCTCCATGGCCAGCAAGGCTGCTTTTTTCCACCTCCGCCAGGCAAGGAGGCTGGCCCCTACCTCTCCCCGGAGCGACCTAGCCACGGTGATCAAGCCACGGTCATCTCAAGGCTAGACTACTGTAACGCGCTTTACGTTGGCCTGCCTGTCATCGATCCGAAGCTCAAGCTGGTGCAGAACACTGCCGCCCGGCTCCTGTCTGGGGCACCAGCAGGATGCCGTATAACACCAATTTTGCAGGATCTGCACTGGCTGCCTATTGAGCACCGGGTCGCCTTCAAAGTGCTGGTTCTTACCTTCAAGGCCATACACGGCCTGGGGCCAGCGTTTATCTGAGGGACCGTCTCACCCCATATTGCCCAGCGAGATCTCTTCGGTCCGAAGAGGCCAACCTGTTGGTAGTACCATCTGTAAAGTCAGCACATCTAACATCGACCCGCCGGAGGGCGTTCTCTATTATAGCTCCCACACTATGGAACGCCCTCCCGGCCGAAGCCAGAGCCCTGAGAGATCTGCTGCCATTTAGACGGGCCTGCAAAACTCATTTGTTTAGCAGGCCTTCGCGAGCAGGCCTCGTCTATACTCTCTGGGCTGTGATATCTCCTGCTGCTCAATTGTTATATTGCATCTTGCTGTTTAATTGTTTTAACTGTTTTTAACTGTTTTTATGTTTTAACCTGTGGCGTTGTGCCACTGGCTCTGTGAGCCGCCGCGAGCCCCCGGGAGTCGGCGGCGAAGAAGCCCCAATAAATAAATAAATAAAAATAAATAAATAAATAAGTGGATCTGACTTGTAGTGAGCTCAAAAGGTAGGCATTTTGGGACTAACCTCTGTGGCTAGCAAGGAGTTGCCTTTGGATCCTCTCTCTCTCTCTCGGCATTACTTCGCGAACGAAGATTCAGGAAGGACTCATCCCACGCTTTTTACAAGCGCGTTGATGACTAAAAAGGCCAATCTGAGATAGGCAAGTTCGGTTGCAGAAAGCGCAGCAGAAAGTCTCCTTGGGTGATGTTTTTCCAAGTTGCGGTTCTTTCTGCGTTGTCGTTTCTCTTCGAGACCCATTCGGGCGTGTCTTCTCGAAAGAGGCCGCAGCATTGTGGATAGTGCTTCTCCATGCCTCCCGATGTGAGGCCAGGGTGGACCATTGTTGGTGATCAATCTGGCCAAGCCTGAGATGTTGTTTCAGGGAGTCCTTATATCTCTTTTGGGGCGCCTCTTGCGCTGACCCGTGGCGAGTTCACCGTAGAGTAGTATCTTTGGGAGGCGGTGGTCCTCCATCCTAGAGACGTGCCCTGCCCAGCGCAGCTGTGTTCTCAATAGCATGGCCTCAATGCTGGTGATCCCTGCTTGCTCAAGGACAGCAACATTCGTCACATAGTCGGTCCAGTGTATATTTAGGATTGTGCGAAGACAGCGCTGATGAAAGCGCTCGAGGAGTCGTAGGTGTTGGCGATAGGTGACCCATGTTTCAGACCCATAGAGGAGAATGGACAGTATGATAGCTCTGTACACACTGATTTTGGTGCTTTGTCTCAGGTGCTTGTTGCTCCAGACTCTTTTGTGAAGCCTTCCGAATGCACTATATGCCTTTGATAATCTGTGATCTATCTCTTTGTCAATCTTGGCGTCTGAAGAGATGATGCTTCCCAGGTAGGTGAACTGCTGAACGGACTTAAGCACAGATGTGCCTATGCTGACGTGAGGATGGTGGTGTTCTTCCTGTGGTGCGGGCTGGTAGAGGACTTCTGTTTTCTTCAGGCTGACTTCCAGCCCAAACAGCTCTGCAGCTGTTGCAAAGCAGGATGTGAGGCGCTGCAGGGCTGCTTCTGAATGGGCGACAAGGGCAGCATCGTCAGCAAAAAGTAGCTCACGGACTAGATAGTTTAGAGTCTTAGTGCGAGCCCTCAGACGGCTTAAGTTGAACAAGCTACCATCAGTACGATAGCGTATATATATGCCGTCTTCTTCTTGTAGGTCTGATCCTAGGACTCTTATATCCTGTCATCTTGCATCTTGAAGCCTTGTTTCCAGACTGATTCTGCTGCTTCCTGTGATGGGGTTTGAACTCCACTGGATTGCTCCCCAGTTGGACTGTGGGTTGTGTCTTCGCTTCTACGTCCATCTCCTCTCCTTGACCTTGGCCTGGCTCCTGGATTACGTCTCTCCTACGCCCCTTTGGATACCTTCTTGGACAACCCTTTGACGACTTCAATGCCGATGACCTTGGATTGATTCTGACGACGACACCTTCTCTGCTGCCCTCAGCGTGCCTTTCCCTGTTTGTTTTGCTTTGATTTTGCTAAAGAGTTTTTGGCGTTTTGAATGCAGGTTTTTTCTCTTTGTTTGTTTTCATGCCGGTTAAGGCTTCCTTTTGTTGGCGTTTTCACTGACCATTAAGTGCTTTTGTTTTGCAAATACTTATCTCCAGAGACTCTGTGAATATTAAAACAAACTATTTACACTTCAAATGGGTTTGACTCTCTGAACTGGCATTAGCTGCGACACCATGGGTCGATTTTGGGATATTAAATATGAATCTTGACAGAGCCATGCATCCTTCAGTATATGTATATGGGGAAAATACCATAATGAGAATCTTTACATTTATCATTTGTTTTTTTTTAAAGTGTAGTAATTGAAATAGCAGAAATGGAGAAGTTGACTATGCTCATTAAGAAGAAAGCTTTGCCGGACTAGATGGGGACCTTTTCACATTGATGAGAATTTATTACCGGTGGGATTCATAAATCAGAAGAGTGTTTCCCTAAGTGAAGGTGTGATTACATTATTATTTCAAGGACTGGTTCCCAACTTTTGGTCCTCCAGTTGTTTTAGACTTGAATTCCCAGAAATCCCAGTCAGTTGACCAGCTGTTAGGAATTGTGGGAGATTAAGCCCAAAACATCCAGAAGACTGAAGATTGGGAGCCACTGGTTTAAAGGGAGTAGACCAGGGGTGCTCATTAGGTAGCTCGGGAGTGACTAGTAGATCTTCGGCCCTCTTCCAAGTGATCTTCGGGCCTGACCAGCCGGATGGGGCGCTCTTCCCATGCGCGCACACACCGTTCGCGCACGCGCGCTCCTGTTGCTGGCTTTCGCGGTGCTTCTTTTGCCTGCGGGGCATTGCGGGAAGAAGGAAGCGCGAGGCGGGGCCTCTAGAGGGAGCAGTCTGCCTCTCTCTCGTCCAGAAGCAGCTGTACAGCCTCCGCTGGATGCCCCGCCTCCTGCTTTCTCCTTCCTGCAATGCCCCGCAGGTGGAAGAAGTGCTGTGCGGGCAGAAAACAGCAGCAGGAGCATGCGCGATGGCAAGAGCGTGCGGCGAGAGCGCGCAGCGCGTGGGAGCACACAGCGGCGGGGGGAGGTAGATCTTTTGGACTTGGTTGCTTTAAGAGTAGCTCGCATGCTGAAAAAGTGTGATTACCCCTGGAGTAGACTAATAAGGAAAATTCATAAGCAGATAGATATCAATATTGATTTTGATATAGTATATAATTGTGTAGTTTTCCATATCAATATGTATGTTTGTATGTTTTCTTTTGCATTACCTTAGATAAAAGTATCGTGTCTCTTCTTGCATATGATTCAAGGCAGCTTACAGTGATTTCAAACTAGTACAAGGTCCCTCACCAAAGGCTCCTAAATAAGCTCTTCAGCCATGGAATCAGGGGACAGGTCTTGTCCTGGATTGGAACCTGGCTAAACTGCAGGAAACAAAGGGTGGTAATAAACGGACACTTCTCTGGGTGGAAAGAGGTGAGAAGTGGCGTACCCCAAGGTTCAGTTTTGGGTCCGTTACTTTTTAATTTATTCATTAATGATCTGGACGTAGGAGTGAATTCTGAGGTAGCAAAGTTTGCAGACGACACTAAACTGTTCAGGGTAGTTAAAAATGAAACTGACTGTAAAGAGCTCCAGAAAGATCTCTCGAAATTGAGTGAATGGGCAACAAAGTGGCAAATGCATTTTAACCTAAACAAGTGTAAAGTCATGCACATCGGGGCAAAGAACCCCAAATACACCTACCAATTGATGGGGTCAAAGCTTTCCGAGACAAACCAGGAAAGGGATCTTGGGGTCTTGGTGGACAGCTCAATGAAGATGTCAACCCAGTGCGCTGCAGCAGTGAAAAAAGCAAATTCTATGCTTGGCATGATCAGGAAGGGAATCGAAAATGGGTCGGCAAATGTTGTATTGCCTCTCTACAAATCTATGGTGAGGCCACATCTGGAGTACTGTGTACAATTCTGGTCTCCGCACCTCAAGAAGGATATAACGGAACTGGAAAAGGTACAAAGAAGGGCAACAAGAATGATCCAAGGGATGGAGCGGCTCCCTTATGAAGCCAGGTTGCAACGCCTTGGTCTTTTCAGCCTTGAAAGACGGCGTTTAAGAGGTGACTTGATCGAAGTGTATAAAATCATGCATGGGATAGAAAAGGTGAATAAAGAAAAATTATTTTCTTTGTCACAAAACACTATGACTAGAGGGCACTCCCTGAAGCTCCAAGGTAGGAAAGTTAGGACTAATAAAGGGAAATATTTCTTCACCCAGAGGGTCATTGGGTTATGGAACTCACTCCCAGAGGAGGTTGTGACGGCTGTCAGCCTGGATAGCTTCAAGGCAGGATTAGACAGGTTCATGGATACCAAGGGAATCAGTGGTTACTGAAATGGACATCCAAGTGCCACCTCTGTGTTGATGGAGGCAGGCAGGATTTCCCCCGGGTACTGGTTGTGGGGGGTCGGGAGCAGGTGAGGGTTCTGCCCTCCTTTCTGCTAGAGATCCCCGTGTACAACTGGTGGGCCACTGTGTGACACAGAATGCTGGACTAGATGGGCTGAGGCCCAATTCAGCATGGCTCTTCTTATGTTCTTATGTTCTTATGTTCTTATGTTTTATAGTAAAATAGAATAAAGAAGTGAGAGACGTTCAGCAGTGGAACTCTCTGTCCTGGAGTGTGGTGGAGGCTCTTTGGTTGGAGGCTTTTAAACAGAGGCTGGATGGGCATCTGCCAGGGGTGCTTTGAATGCAATTTCCTGCTTCTTGGCAGTATGGGGTTGGGCTGGATGGCACGTGAGGTTTCTTCCAACTCTAGGATTCTAAGTTGTTCAAAACGAATTATGCAAATTAAAATCAGACACAGTAGAGAACCCCCGCTATTAAAAGTACATCTGTTGCAACTAATTAAAGGCCAACCACTTGCCCACAGAGAGAACGAGATCTGTCGGCTGGTGGAAGGACAGAGCAGAAGGAACCAACTGGACTCTCTAAGGAAGACAATTCAGGACTTGGGAACACCCTCCAAGTAGGCTCTCTCCAGATGTTGTTTGGGCTGGGAGAAAGCCCTCTCCGACAGATTTCAAAGCCCTGGCATCCTGTGAGTCTTTCTACAGCTTAATGATCCATTCAGGAAACCTCTGTGGTCATTAGAGAACATTAAAACCCTTTTGTAAAAAGAGACAATGCAGTGTAGTGGTTTGAGCATTGAAAACCGAATCCTTGCTCAGTCGTGGAATCTCAAGTGTGACCCTGGGCAATCCCCCCTTTCGCAGCATCAGAGGAAGAAGGCAAAGGCCAACCATTCCCTCTGAAGAAACTTGGCCAAGGAAACTTCTGATACGGCCACCTTGTGTGCATGCGCATTTTAAAATCGTCTATTGATTTATTTCTCTTCCCCACGACAAGGGGGCGTCAATGGAGAGGTATAAATCAATAAATTGGTCACTGGACTGATTATGTGACGAATGTTGCTGTCCTTGAGCAAGCACGGATCACCAGCATTGAGGCCATGCTATTGAGAACACAGCTGCGCTGGGCAGGGCATGTCTCTAGGATGGAGGACCACCGCCTCCCAAAGATACTACTCTATGGTGAACTCGCCAAGGGTCAGCGCAAGAGAGGCGCCCCCAAAAAGAGATATAAGGACTCCCTGAAATAGCATCTCAGGCTCGGCCAGATTGATCCCCAACAATGGTCCACCCTGGCCTCACATTGGGAGGCATGGAAACACCCTATCCTCAATGCTGCGGCCTCTTTCGAGAAGACATGCCGAACGAGTCTCGAAGAGAAACGACAACGCAGAAAGAACCGCAATCTGGAAACAACATCACCCAAGGAGACTTTCTGCTGTGCTTTCTGCAACCTGACTTGCCTATCTCAGATTGGCCTTTTTAGTCATCAACGCGCTTGTAGAAAGCATGGTATGAGTCCTTCCTGAATCTTTGTTCGCAAAGAAAAGCCAGAAAGAAAAGAAAAAGCCAGAGATATTTAGCTGCTCTTTAATTCTTGAATTACTAGGGCTGTTTGATTTTTTAAAAAAGTTTCAAAACTCGTTTCAGATGTAGTCATAGATTGCGTTTCAGATTATTTAGACTTCCGAAAAAATTCCGATAAATTTCGAAATTGATTTGGAAGTATTTCCAAAATTCGAAAGTCTTCAGAAGTCTTCAAAAATGGCGTCCACTTTCAAAAATGGGCAAAAAAATCAGCAGAAAGGAGAGTCAGCTGTTAGGCATCAGCCAATGAACAATCAGCAAGAAAATTCAAAAATGACATCCAAAATTTGGAATTTGGAATTCCGAAATTTGGAATTCAGATTTTGGAATTCCTGTTGGGAGGGCTGCTCTCGAAATTGCTTAAAAAGTCGGAAGTATCCGAAAACTTCCAAAATTCGGGCATATCCAAAATTGTATAACAGCCCTACTGTATACAGTAGGCCTGGTGTTTGATTCAAGGACCCCCTGTGGATAACAAAATCTGTGGATGCTGAAGTCTCATATATACAGTAAAGTAGTAAAGTAGTGCCCTTCAGTGTTTCCCAACCAGAGTGCCGGGGCACACTAGTGTGCTGTGAGCGATCTTCAGGTGTGCCGTGGGAAATTGGAACCTCCAGGAAGGGGGGAGGGAGAGTCTAGTGTGTTGAAGTATAGACACCCTAAGAAACCTAACTCGATAAAGGCACAAAATTACAAACACCCCCCTCCCCACCCTTTGTCTACTTGGTCTCTCCCTCTCCATGCCTTGGGGAGACCCACCTCCCTTTCCCTAAGTAGAGACCTCCTCTTGCCTCCTGGGGGTTCTGTGTGGGAAGTTTGGCCCAGTTCTATCATTGGTGGGGTTCAGAATGCTCTTTGATTGTAGGGGAACTATAAATCCCAGCAACTACAACTCCCAAATGTCAAGGTCTATTTCCCCTGAACTCCATCTGCGTTCATATTTGGGCAAATTGAGTATTCATGCCAAGTTTGGTCCTGATCCAACACTATTTGAGTCCACAGTGCTCTCTGGATATAGGTGAACTACAACTCCCAAACTGAAGGTCAATGCCCACCAAATTCTTATAGCATTTTCTTTTGGTTATGGGAGTTCTGTGTGGGAAGTTTGTGTCTCTCTGCCATTCCTGCCAGGATATCTATGTTGAGTTCATCGAAACAGGCCCAGGTTTCACACTGAGTGTATAAATACATTTAGAAACCAATTAACTATATGTATTAGGCATGAGAAAAATGAAACGGAAATTAAAAGGATTCATTAGAAATTCGTATGTAATGGGACTTTTGATGTTTTACGTATCGCTGTCGCGAACCAGGAAGTAGACTTTCTTTTACGGCACTTCGGGCGCCATTTTTGTATCTGGGTCGTAAAGCATTCGTATGGTTTCTTTGCCCTTAGTAAGCGTGTTTGTCATTGGCTGATGGATACCAGGTGGACATACCCTCCCCTTCACTCCACCTTTCCTTTAGCCAATCAGAGGCAAAGAAACAGGGATGGGGTGAGCGAGGCCTCCTCCTCCTCTCTCGCCAATGACAGCCCTGCGAGAGAGGAGGAGAAAGGCCCCGCACCTTTCTCTGCCTCTCTCTAGTCTCGATCCATGCATCAAGGCTAGAGAGAGGCGAGGTGGTGAGCGAGGGCCCCTTTCTCGCTAAAATATAAGCCGACCCAAACCTGGGTCAGCTTATATTTTAGCTGGAAAGGCCTCAATCGGAGGAATTTTCTCCTGTTTCCCAGGCTGTCCCTCAGAAGCGGAGGGACAGCCTGGGAAACAGGAGGAAATTCCTCCGATTGAGGCCCTTTCCAGCTAAAATAAGCCGACCCAGGCTTAGGTCGGCTTATATTTTAGCTGGAAAGGCCCCGCGCGCCCCTCTGCTTCTCTCTAGCCTCGATCCAGGCAGAGAGAAGCAGAGGAGCGCGAGGCTTTTTTTCCAGCTAAAATATAAGCCGGCCCAGGCTTGGGTCGGCTTATATTTTAGCTGGAAAAGGCTCGCGCCCCTCTGCTTCTCTCTAGCCTCGATCCAGGCCAGAGAGAAGCAGAGGGGGCGAGGTTTTTTTCCAGCTAAAATATAAGCCGACCCAAGCCTGGGTCGGGCATATTTTAGCTGGAAAGGGGCCTCATGCCCCTCTGCTTCTCTCTAGCATGGATCGAAGCTAGAGAAGCAGAGAGGGCTGCGGAGCTTTTCCAGCTAAAATATAAGCCGACCCAGGCTTGGGTCGGTTTATATTTTAGCTGGAAAGGGGCGCGCGCCTCTCTGCCTCTCTCTAGCCTCGATCCATGGATCGAGGCTAGAGAGAGGCGAGGGGTGAGCGAGGGCACCGGCGGCGCGAGGGGAAGAGGGGCGAAGAAGAGAAAAGAAGGGATGGGGAACCAAAGAGCAAAGGAAGGAATGAAAGAAGAGGATAGAGAAGGAAGAAAGGAGGAAAGGGAAATAATAAGGGCGGGGGAGAATCGGACTTCACTGTCACAATTGTCCTGAGAGCTAGTAGCTAGTAGCTACTACCTCTTATATTTATGTTATACATTACAGCTCCACTTAATTGCACTGCAGAGGTGAAGGGAATGTTCCCCTTGATTTTTAACTGTTTCCCTGCTTTTCCTACTTTAGAACCACTTTAGAATTTCGTTAGTACTTAAGTTACATTTAGCACTTTTTGGAAATTTTTTTGTAAGTCTTTGATATACTAATCAAAAAAATCCCCCATTTGATTTTAGAATCCCGATTTTAGGATTCTAAACCAACCCTAATATGTATGACTGTGTTAGAGTGTCGTTTTGTGTCATTTTGGTTGGTGGTGTGCCCCAGGATTTTGCAAATGTAAAAAAGTGTGCCGCGGCTCAAAAAAGGTTGGGAAACACTGCCTTATATAAATGGGAAGCAACTGAAATGAGTGCTGGCGAGAGCTTGGGGATTTGTGAAATAGCAGGAGACTACAACAGGGTATGTCAACACATCAGCATAATGCTCTATTCATGGCAAAATCAAGGTTTGCTTGAGGGAATTTCCCCCTGAATGTCTTTGAGCCATGGTTGGTGGGATTGTTGGATGCCGAAATTGTGAATACAGTGCTTTGCTAAACTGGCTGATAGACTATAACAATGATAACGTTTGATTGACGTTATGTGTATTCTTCTTCTTATTCCCTTTACCGAAATGTTTGGACTGTCAGATTGCATTGAGTTAATGTTCTTGAATGTTCAGTGAGATATATTAATTGAGCTGATATTATTAATGAAAGGTGTCTCGGCATTGCATTTCTGAACATGTAATTACTGCCTGCTTTGGGCTTCCCTTTGGAACAAAAAGTAGATCATCAATCTAGAAATGAAATGTAAAAGTGAAACCGTATCTTTGTTGGCTGAAGAAACAATAGGAATCACAGCCCATTAAGGTTATCTCTATATTCTGTAGTGGAAGCTATCCAACACTGAATCCCATTATTGTCCTATTTCGGTATTTTAAATTAGGTTTTCAAAACTAGGAAAATATATCATGGAACAAACAAATACAGAACAAAAACAACTACGACCATAGAACTACTTTTCAAGAGGATTATTCTTCCAGCAGTGATCGCACATCCATCCTGCCCGAAACACATGCCTCTGGAGCCTGGCATTGCACAAAGATTTAAAAAACATTCTGGCTAAGGAAATGGCTGGAGCATACCACCCCCTGTTGTGTCAGCTCCAGTGGCTGCCTGTCCAAGTGCGAGCCCAATTCAAAGTGCTGGTTTTGACCTTTAAAGCTCTATACGGTTCTGGCCCAGCTTACCTGTCCGCACGCATCGGCCGCTACTTCCCACCTCGTAATCTAAGGTCATCCGGGGAGGCCCTGCTCTCGCTCCCGCCTAATTCCCAGATGCAGTTGGTGGGGACGAGAGATAGGGCCTTTTCGGCGGTGGCCCCCTGCCTGTGGAATGCGCTCCCTATCGATGTACGATCCACCGCATCCCTCCTGGCATTCAGGAAAAAAGTAAAATCCTGGCTGTGGGACCAGGCGTTTGCTCACCAGCACTAGGCAGCATTTTAGGACTGGATTTTAAATAGAAAGTAGATGAAGAGGACCAATGCTTTTATGGACTGAACATGGTTTTAATCTGGAATGAATGTGTATGATGCTAAGGCAGCTGTTTTAATGTATTTTAATGTATCTTAACTGTTGAAGGGGTTTTGGGGGGTTTTATATTGTTATTATGTAGGCATCGAATTGTGCCGTACTGTAAGCCGCACTGAGTCCCCCCTCGGGGGTGGAGAAGAGCGGGGTGGCCAGTGGTTTTATGGGAAATGAGAAGACAGAATTCATTCAGGGAGAGAATGGGATCCAAAAAGGCCCACCCAGTGAAAAATTCTGCACAATACATTTGAAATTATCAGAACAGTTCAGCTTTAGCAGGAAAACATATGACTGACTGACTGACTGACTGACTTTATTATTTCTGAGTCGCCCTCCACGTTAGTGCTCCGGGCGACTTACACACAACAAATTCCACAATTAAAATAGAGTATTTAAAACTAGATTAAAATATTCAGTGGTTAAATGCCGGGGCCAGGCTCGGTATTTGAGTTCCTGGTTCTGCATTAACCATGGGCTTTCCTAAATAGCCAGGTCTTCAGAGCGGTCAGGAACTGGGGCAGGTCGAGGGAGGCTCTCTGGTCCGGTGGCATCAAGTTCCAAAGAACGGGGGCCACAACGGAGAACGATATGGGTAGATTGCACCGTAAATTTTAATAACGAAAAAAGTATATACTGTCTATATAAGCTGAGTTTTCCAGTCTTTTTTAGGCTGAAAAGCCCCCGGTATATACCCATGTCATAGTTATTTATTATTTCACTGAGTTGTTGTTATTATTATTATATTTCTTATTTTACTCTATTTGTTGTTATTACATTTGCATTACTTTACTATTATTGTTATTAGATTTATTTTTTTACTTTATTTATTATTATTACATTTACTATTTACTATTTTATGCTTATTATTATTGCTATTATTGAAACTAAATCCAGACAAGACAGAGGTACTCCTGGTCAGTTGAAAGGCCGAACAGGGCATAGGGTTACAGCCTGTGTTGGATGGGGTTACACTCCCCCTGAAGGCGCAGGTTCGCAGTCTGGGAGTGATCCTGGACTCATCGCTGAGCCTGGAGCCCCAGGTCTCGGCGGTGGCCGGGAGAGGTTTTGCACAGTTAAAGCTTGTGCGCCAGCTGCACCCGTATCTTGGGAAGTCTGACTTGACCACAGTAGTCCATTCCCTGGTTACATCTCGAATAGACTACTGCAACGCTCTCTACGTGGGGTTGCCTCTGAAGACTGCTCGGAAATTGTAATTAGTCCAACGTTCAGCAGTCAGGTTACTAACAGGAGCGGGGTACAGGGAGCGCACAACTCCCTTGTTGCACCAGCTCCACTGGCTGCCAATTAGCTTCCGAGCACAATTCAAAGTGCTGGTTTTAACTTACAAAACCCTATACGGTTCCGGCCCAGTTTACTTGTCCGAACGAATCTTCCCCTCTGAACCATCAAGGCAGGGGCGGTCTAAGGTAATTTGAAATGGTAGGCGAACATTATTTTGGTGCCCCCCCTAATAACATTATTTTGCCCCCATGTAAAACAAATATACAATTATAATATCACAATACCATTAGTAGTATTATATTGTATCAATGTATATACAATATATTATACCATACTCATACTATATTATATCATAATTATATTATACTACATTACAATATAATTATATTATAATATATTGACATTATAATACAATATAACATTCTATTATATTATTATTATAAAAAATAAATAAAATTATTTATTTCAATAAAATTATCATCTACTAAATATTTTCATGACTCTATAAAACTCAAATAACCCAAAATAAAGTAAAATAAAATATTATATATTACTATTTTGTACAATACCACTATAGTGCAATATTGTTTGTAATATTACATGTAATATAAAATATATCATCATTCTATTGTTATATTGTATTTTTATTATATTGTATGACAATATTAAGCAGAACTGTATAATAATCCACAAGAAATGCAATGTAAATGCATCAAAATCAGAATATATGACCTATCACCCGACTCATAATCCATAGGAGTGAGTCTCCCATAAGTCCAAAATTAGGATCCCAATGTAAATGTAAATAGAAAAACAGCCAAAATGTTCAAATGAGGTCGAATACAGGCAGCGCGGCCTGGGCAAACTTGGGCCCTCCCTCTCTCCCTCTAGGTGTTTTGGACTCCAACTCCCACAACTCCTCATAGCCTCAGGCCCCTCAGGTCTAGACAGAAATAGAGCCGAAGAAAGGAAGGAGGGAGAGAAGAGGTCACAGAGGAGGAGGGAAAGCCCTTCATTCATTCCTTCACTTACACTTCCTTCACTGATTCTTTTCTCCTTCCCGCAAGCGCAAGCACGGCAGAGACAAAGGAGAGGGGAAGCACTCCCTACCTGCCCGATAGGGAGTGCTTTGCTTACAGGCTTCTGCGCAAGGGAGCTACTGGGCATGCGCGGAGGTTTTAGCGGATGTGCAGTTGCTCCTGCGCTCAACTTCAGCTCTGGAGCAACCGCGCCTGCGCGAAAACCTCCGCGCATACCCAGAAGCGGTGTCAAAGCGCACAAGGCCGGGGCCCAAAAGCAGGCAGCAGAACATCAGCAGGGCCAGGATGGTGCCCCATGCGGCCAGGATGGCGCCCCCTTCCCAGATGGCGCCCTAGGCGGCTGCCTACTTGGCCTACCTTGTAGGACCGCCCCTGCATCAAGGACATTAAGATTCTCCGGAGAGCCCTGCTCTCGATCCCGCCATCTTCGCAAGCGCGGCTGGTGGGGACAAGAGACAGGGCCTTTTCTGTTGTGGCCCCTCGGCTGTGGAACTCCCTCCCAAGCGAGGTTAGATCTGCCCCCTCACTTTTGTCCTTCAGGAGGCGGGTGAAGACTTGGATGTGGAACAAGGCCTTCCCAGAATAAGCTGAGATTGATTTCAATCTGAAATGGGTGACCACTTTTTAAGACCGAGCTGAATGTGGTTTTATGTATCTCTGTTTTTATGTATTTTAATATGCTATTTTAAGATGTTTCAAATTTTATATGGCATTGAATTTTGCTGTACGCAGGTCTGAGTCCCTCTATGGAGGTGAGAAGGTCGGGGCTCAAAATTTTTAAATAAATAAATAAATAAATATTATTATATTTATTAATCTGCCTTATTATTACATTTATTATTTGCTCTATTATTACCATTATTACATTTTCATTATTTTACTCTATTATTATTATTACATATATTATTATACTCTTTATTATTATTGGAAGGATACGTAAGCACATTTACATTAAATGTTAGAATAATGGTTTAATCAGAGTTGGAAGTCTTATCTTAAATTACAGTTGTATGTAAGTATTCAAAACGTTTAACCCAGTGTTTCTCAACCAGTGTGCCGGGGCACACTAGTGTGCCGTGAGCGATCATCAGGTGTGCCGTGGGAAATTGGAACCTACGGGGGGTAGAGTGTGTTGAAGTATAAAAACCTAAAGCGTACCTCGATAAGGCACAAAATTACAACCACCCCTCACCCGTTGTCTACTTGGTCTCTCCCTCTCCATGCATTGGGAAGGCCCACCTCCATTTTCCCAAGTAGAGACCTCCTCTTGCCTCCTGGGGGTTCTGTGTGGGAAGTTTGGCCCAGTTCTATCATTGGTGGGGTTCAGAATGCTCTTTGATTGTAGGGGAACTATAAATCCCAGCAACTACAACTCCCAAATGTCAAGGTCTATTTCCCCTGAACTCCATCTGTGTTCATATTTGGGCATATTGAGTATTCATGCCAAGTTAGGTCCTGATCCAACATTGAGTCCACAGTGCTCTCTGGATATAGGTGAACTACAACTCCAAAACCCAAGGTCAATGCCCACCAAACTCTTATAGCCTTTTCTCTTGGTTATGGGAGTTCTGTGTGGGAAGTTTGTGTCTTTCTGCCATTCCTGCCAGGATATCTATGTTGTGTTCATCGAAACAGGCCCAGGTTTCACACTGAGTGTATAAATACATTTTAAAACATATTAACTATGTGTATCACTGTGTTAGAGTGTCAGTTTGTGTCATTTTGGTTGGTGGTGTGCCCCAGGATTTTGCAAGTGTAAAAGGTGTGCTGCAGCTCAAAAAATGTTGAAAAACACTGGTTTAACCTATGGATGCCTCAAATAATGTAATTTTATTGTCATCTATTTCTGTATTGAAATTTACCAGTAGCTGCTGCTTATACTTGAGCCAATAAGTTTTCCCAGTTTTTTTGAGATAAAATTAGGTGCCCTCAGCTTATATTCGGGCTGGCTTATACTGGAGTATATACGGTAATTGCTCTTAGAATTCCCCAATGAAAAATGTGTGCTGATCTCTCTGCAAATTAAACTGAAAGCAAACTTCAAGCGCGTGAAGGGTACCCTTGTTTTCGCAATGACGTTGCCTCCGCCACGCTGTCCTTTTCTGAATCACAGGCTCCAAACAGAAGCAGAATACATATTCATTGGAAACAGAA
>JARBWK010002283.1:0-15518 GCA_030556195.1 Anolis apletophallus
AAACACAAAAATTTTCGAAAAAACAACATCATCCAAACGTCATGATTTTTGAAATGTTCAACTTTTCTGACCCGCAGCGTGCAAAAAATACAAAAATTATTGAAAAAACCAACATCATCCAAACTTCATAATTTTTGAAAATTTGGACTTTTCTGACCCGCCGGGTATGGAAAACACAATTTTTTTTGAAAAAACTCAACATCATCCAAACTTCATAATTTTGGAAATTTGGACTTTTCTGACCCGCCGGGTATGGAAAACGCAAAAATTTTGGAAAAAACTCAACATCTTCCAAACTTCATAATTTTTGAAAGTTTCAACTTTTCTGACCCGCCGGGTGCGGAAAACACCGAATTTTTTTGAAAAAACTCAACATCTTCGAACCTTCATGATTTTTGAAAATTTGGACTTTTCTAACCCGCCGGGTTCGGAAAAGGCAAAAATTTTCGAAAAAACTCAACATCATCCAAACTTCATGATTTTTGAAAATTTGGACTTTTCTGACCCGCCGGGTATGGAAAACGAATTTTTTTTGAAAAAACTCAACATCATCCAAACTTCATGATTTTTGAAAATTTGGACTTTTCTGACCCGCCGGGTATGGAAAACGCAATTTTTTTTGAAAAAACTCAACATCATCCAAACTTCATGATTTTTGAAATGTTCAACTTTTCTGACCCGCCGCGTGCAAAAAATGCAAAAATTATTGAAAAAACCAACATCATCCAAACTTCATAATTTTTGAAATTTTGGACTTTTCTGACCCGCCGGGTTCGGAAAAGGCAAAAATTTTCGAAAAAACTCAACAGCATCCAACCTTCATGATTTTTGGAAATTTGGACTTTTCTGACCCTCCGGGTGCGGAAAACGCAAAAATTTTCAAAAAAACTCAACATCTTCCAAACTTGATGATTTTTGAAATTTTCAACTTTTCTGACACGCCGGGTGTGTAAAATGTAATTTTTTTAAAAAAAAAACCCTCAACATCTTCCAACCTTCATAATTTTGGAAATTTTGGACTTTTCTTTTTTTAAAAAAATGCTTTATTTATTTCATTTTTTAAAAACACATAAATTTTGATAAAACATTAGACAGGGTGTAAAACAAGGGTGGTAGGGGAGAGGTGGGTGAGTGGGATAAGGGGGGGAGGGGTCAGGTAGGGTTGTGAATAGGGAGGGCAACAAAAAGAACGGTACATTACAAGTACTTCCATCCCATACAAGTTCCCTTGTCTATCTTGAACTAAGATCGAACTCCAAAAGAGTCTTTTTTTCCCCCCTTAGGTCTTATCTCATGCCCGTCTGATAACAACTCTGTAGAAAGAAAAGAAAAACCTCAATTACATGTCCAACTTAATTAACCATTCATATTTTAGTCCTTTGAGATAATTTATAAATTGTGTCCAATCAGTCTTGTTCATATTTGTATTTTCTCTTAAAGTCTGTGTTAGGCAGTCCATCTGCATCACCTCTAGGAGTTTCATCATCCAATCTTCAAGTGTTGGGATATCTTCTTCCTTCCACTTTCTTGCAATGACTAGTCTTGCCGCTGTTATACAGTAAATAAATAGTTTTTCATTATTTTCCTCTATTTGGAAATCTATTAGGCCTAGTAACATATATTCCGGTCTAAAATTAAATTTTAATCCTATAATTTTTTGTAGTGCAAAGTAAATTTTTTTCCAAAAGCTTTTGATCTTATCACAGTTCCACCAGCTGTGGTACAAGCTCCCAACTTCTTTTTTGCATTTCCAACAGCGGTTATCATAGTCTTTGCTATATCTGGCGATAGCTGCCGGTGTGAAATACCACCTATGCATTATCTTTAAAATATTTTCTTTAAGGTCATAGGAATACGTGAACTTTAAGTGTGTTTTCCAGATTCTTTCCCACAACTTAAAGGCTATATTATGGCCAAAGTCCTGAGCCCATTTGGTCATGCAGTTTTTTACCATTTCCGACTCCGTTTCCCATTCCAACAATTTTTGATATATTATTGATATTCTTTTATTTTTCCTTTTTATCATCCCGTCCCAAAAGTTGGGTTTTTGCTCAAATCCCTTTATTTTATCCTTTTAAAATATTTCATGGATTTGGTTGTATTGGAACCAATTTATTGTGTTATCCATGCTTTTTAATTCTGCTAAGGTTTTCAACATTGGTCCCGATTCCGTTTTTGTTATCATGGCTTCATATTTCAGCCAGCTAGCCTTGCCGTATTGCCTTCTATAATAGGCTTCTTGTGGCGAGAGCCATTGTGGCGTCTTCTCCATTATTCTGTTTTTATGTTTCTCCCATATTCATAATAAAGACCCTCTAATAAGGTGGTCTTTGAAGTTTTTCTCCAGTTTGTCCCTTCCGTAATATAAATATCCATGCCAACCCATTCTTAGATCGTATCCCTCCAGGGCCAGAAGTCTTGGGTCTTTTAAGGTTGTCCATTCCGTGGTCCATTCCAGAGCGCATGACTCATAGTAGAGTTTAAAATCTGGGACTCCGAATCCCCCTCTCTCCTTTGAGTCTATCATGCATAGCCATTTTATTCTGGGCTTCCTTCCGTTCCATATAAACTTTGTTATTTCCTTTTTCAATTCTAGGAACTTCCTTTCTTCCCTTATTATAGGAAGATTTTGGAACAAGAAGAGCATCCTAGGTAGGATGCTCATCTTAACCATTGAAATTCTACCCAGCAGTGATAGCCCTAGGTGTTGCCACTTCTCCAGATCTTTCTTGACTTCGCTCCCTTTGTTGTCATAGTTATTTTTGAGCAGGTCTAGATTGTTCGTTGTCAATACTACGCCTAAATACTTGACTTTGTCCACAATTTGAATGCCTATTTTTTCCCCTAGAATTTCTTTTCTTTTAACGTCCAGGTTCTTAGTCATTATTTTGGTTTTTTCCTTATTGATTTTTAGACCCATCACTTTTCCAAATTCATCTAATTTTTCTACCCACAACTCCAGATTTTCAATTGGGTTCTCGACGATGCCAACCATATCGTCGGCAAACGCTCTAATCTTGTAGGTTTCCTTCTTGATAGTTAGACCTATTAGCCTTTCATCTTTTTTTATGTCCTGTAAAAGTATATCCAAAGCTAAGATAAACAATAAGGGGGAGAGAGGGCACCCTTGCCGGGTTCCCTTTGATATTGATATATTTTGTGAATCCTGACCGTTTACTAGTATTTTAGCAGTTTGTCTTGTGTATATGGCCTTGATGGCGTTTTCAAAGCCATATCCAATGTCCAGTTCTCTCAGTAGTAACTTTATGAAATCCCAGCATACTCGGTCGAATGCCTTTTCGGCGTCTATGAATATGAGGGCCATCTCTTTCTGTATATTTGCTCTATAATATTCCAAAGCGTCTATCAAGATTCTGACATTTTGCTTAGACTGTCTGCCCGGGATAAAGCCCGTTTGATCTGGGTTGATCCAGGTTGTTATGAAATTCTTGAGCCTCTCTGCCAAAATAGTGGTAAATATTTTATAGTCCGTGTTCAGCAAGGATATCGGCCTCTAATTTTTAACATTTGCTTCATCCATTCCCTCTTTATGTATCACTACAATTCTAGCTTCGCACCATGTATCCGGGATTTTTTTAATTATTCAGCACATCATTGAATATTTCTTGGAGGTGTGGTGTTAGTTCTTTTTCTAATGCTTTGTAATACTTTGCCGTCAGGCCATCCGGCCCTGGAGCTTTGTTGTTTTTTAATTTTTTTATGGCCTTGCTAATTTCTTCTGTTGAGATTGGGCTGTTCAACATCTCTCTTTGATCATCGGTAGTTTTGTTTAGTACTCTTTTATTTAGATATTCTTGAATATCGGTTTTTTTGATATTATCTTTCCTATATAGTTCTCTATAAAAATCCTGGAATTGTTTTCTTATTTGCGCATCATCTATATACACCTTCCCATTTCCTGTTATTTGGGTGATATAATTTCTTTGCTGTTTTTCTCGTACTTTCGCCATTAGCCACTTACCTGGCTTATTGGCATGCTGAAAGTGCCTCTGTTTTAAGTATTTTAAGTTTTTTTCTATCTTTCCGATGTCAATGTGTTCTTTCTGTTTTTTAGCAGATCGAGCTGGGTTTTTGTTTCTTTATTTTTAGGGTTTGCTTTTAGTTCTGCGGTTTTTATGGAAATTTTATTCATTAATAACTGTTCTTCCTCTCGTTTAATTTTGTTTCTAATTATGTTGTAATGGATCAAGTTGCCCCTCATTACCGCTTTACTAGCGTCCCAAACTATATTATTTTCAGTACCTTTATTCAAATTCAAATCAAAGTATTCTTTTATCATTCCCCTGTACCTCGCTATCTGTTCTTCTGTTCCCAACAGTTCATCATTGAGCCTCCAGTTCCTCATTGGTCTTTTCTGTCCTAAGGAAAATTGCAAAATACAGTGATCAGAGTATATTTGTGGTAGAATTTTAAATTTTTTGATGTCTGTCATGATGTTATTTGATGCCCACACCATGTCTATTCTCGACCACGAGCAATGTCTGCTGGAAAAGAAGGTATAGTCGTGGGAGCCCGGGTTTTGCACCCTCCAAACGTCTTTAACTCCAATATTTGTCAGTATGTCCAATCCTTGCTTTGGTATTTGTCCTGCGTTTTTACCCTTAGATGTTCTTTCTAGGTTTTTCTGTACCACGCCATTAAAATCTCCTAACATCAATATATCATCGTAATCTGTCCCCTGTATTTGTTTGCAGAGCTGTTTTAATAATTTGATTTTTGGGCCGTTTGGGGCATATAGGTTACAAATTAGGATTTTCCTGGAATTCCACTGGATTAAAACCCCAATATATCTTCCTTCATTATCTTTGAAGAGTAGCTTTGCGGGTATTGTGTTCTTTATGTACAGTACCACCCCCCTCTTTTTTTTACTACTTGAGGAGTAGAATTCATTTCCCAACCTCTTTTGTTTTAAATATAAGACATCCTTATCCCTTATATGGGATTCCTGTAGAGCGACTATATCCGCTCTTTTGGATATTAAATGGTTGAATACTCTTTTTCTTTTTTGGGGGCTGTTTAGGCCGTTAACATTATTAGATATGCAACTAATTTCCATAATAAAAGAATTTCCTTAACTCCTCCTTGTCTTTCTGCACCCTCGTTTGCATAGTCCATTCTTTTTTTCCCAAATATGTTTATTGGGTTTTCTTCCATAACAATAAAAGAGGTGGAACAAATTGAGGTATAGGACAGTAGGAAGGTAAAGAGAGAACTCGGGAGGAGAGGCAGAGGGGTGAGGGGGGCTGAGGGGGAAGTAAGGGGGAGGGAGGGTGAGGGAAAAGGGGGTTTGTCGGGGATGGGATTGGGGGATCAGAAGGGAGGAGGTGAACATCCGGGGGGGAGGAAGGGAGGGATTTTTCAGGCTTCCGGTATCCTTGTATTGTCCATATTGATTCAATTGAGGGGGGGGGGGGGGAAGCAGATGGCCTGCGTCCATGTGTCCTTTCACTTCGCGGGAGGGGGGGGGGATAAAAGGGGGCAAGGAGATGGGAGATCCATTGTCTCCTATCTGTGCCTGAAGTACCTTGCGACCATGTCAAGGGGTCTAACTATGTCGCTCTGAGTCCCGGCTCTGTAGATAGGCCCTGAAGGGGGACCAATCTGTTCTGCGTAGACCCGTCCCCTCCGGATCGTTCATGTAATAGGAGAGCCTATCCATGTTCATAATGTCTTGAACTTTGGCCACCCAATCTCCAAGGCCAGGTGTATCTTTAGATTTCCAATTTTTGCGAACACCATCCTTGCTGCTGTGGAAAAGAACCAGAACAGCCGTTCCTCATTTTCGTCAGCCAGCTCTCCCTCGGCTACTATTCCTAGGAGGCAGGCCTCTGGCGTCCTCTCCAGTGTATTCTGTAGAATCTTTTGAATCTGTAAAAAGATTGTTTTCCAGAAGCTTGAAGCTTCCTGACAGGTCCACCACATGTGGTAGAAGGTGCCCGTCTGTGCTCCACATTTCCAGCATGATGCCTGAGCGGACCTGTACATCAGGCCCAGTTTGTGGGGGGTCATGTACCATCTGAAGAACATTTTATACCAATTTTCCTTCAAATCGGTGGCATAGGCAATTTTAATGTTCTTCTGCCAAATCTTTTCCCATTCTTGCAGCTTGATGGTACGACCGACATTTTGTGCCCACTTTATCATACAGGTCTTTATCTGTTCCGTCTCCGTAGCCCACTCCAGAAGTTGTCTGTAGGCCTTGGAGACAAGCTTCTTCTCGTTGATTAAAGGATGTTCCAGAAGCGTTCCCCTTCCTCGAAGCCTGCTTGCTCATCTCTCCGGAAGCTCGCTCTGATCTGTAGGATTTGGAGCCACGTAAGGTGTTTGCACTGTGACTGCATCTGTAGTCTTGGTCTGAGACATCTCCGCGCCCCCACCTTGACTGACATCTCCTTGTACGTCGGCCAGGTGTTCCAGCCCAGTAAAGTTCTTTGTTGGGCCTCTAAGGGCGATACCCACAGGGGAGTCTTTTGATAGAATCGTCCCTTGTATGCCTCCCAAATTCTCATCAGGGCCGCTCTTATCGGATGGTTCTTAAAGTTTTCATTTGGTCTTGGATTGCCATACCACAGGTGCCCGTGCCACCCGGTGTGGAGGTCGAAGCCCTCCAGGGCCAGCAGCTCAGTATTCCGCAGGCTTATCCATTCCCTTATATGGACCAGACCGCAAGCCTCATAGTAGAGTCTTAGATCTGGCAAATCCAGCCCTCCCCGCGACTTTCTGTCCGTGAGCACTTTGAATTTGATCCTCGCTCTTTTCCCATTCCATATGAACCGGAGGATATCCTTCTTCCATGTTTCGAAGATGGCCGCGGATTTGATGATGGGCAGGGTTTGGAAGAGGTACAGCAGTCTGGGTAGGACATTCATTTTTATCACCGCGAGCCTTCCCATGAGCGAGAGACCGGCAGTTTTCCAGCCATCCAGGTCTTTCTGGAGTCGTTTCCATACTGCCTCGTAGTTGTTCTTCTGCAGTTGGCTGTTCTGCGCCGTTATGTGAATCCCCAGGTATTTAATGGATTGGGCGGTTCGCACTCCCGAGATTTTCTCCAGCTGTCCCTGTCGATTTGCGGGTACATTCTTAGTCAAAATCTTAGTTTTGTCTTTATTTATTCTTAATCCCGCTAGCAAGCCGAACCGTTCTATTTCCTCTAGCCAGAGCTGCATCGTGGATAGCGGCCTTTCCACGAAGCATAGTATGTCATCTGCAAAGGCTTTAACTTTTATTGTGTGGCCTCCAATCGAGGGGCCCTTCAGTCGTTCGTTTGACCTGATGTATCTGAGCATCACTTCTATGGCCATGATGAATATCAACGGGGAGAGGGGGCACCCTTGTCTCGTTCCCTTTTGTATTGGGAATTTCCCTGTTGGTCAACCATTGACCCAGACTCTGGCCGACTGGTCCCTGTAGATTGCTCCGATGGCGTTTTGGAAGGGCCGGCCCATCTCCAGTTTTGACATAAGCAAGCTGAAGAAGTCCCAGTTTAGATTGTCAAAAGCCTTCTCCGCATCCAGGGCCAGGAAGGCGATTTCCTTGGGATTATCCCCTCCTGTAGCACTCTGTTGTATATCTTTTTTAGGAAGGGGAGAATTTCATCTTGGAGCGTTTTGTAAAATCTGGCCGTTAGCCCGTCCGGCCCCGGGGCCTTGCTTGCGTCCAGCCTTCTAATTGCTTGTTCTATTTCAAGTTCCGTGATATCCGCGTTTAGTGCCTCTCTATAGGGCGACGGCACCTTGCCCAGTGATGTGCTTCCTAGGTACTGTTCTATGTCCTCCTTGCTTATTGAGTCTTTAGAGTACAGCTTTGAGTAGAAGGACTGGAACGCTCCCTGAATGTTCTCTTCCCCCAGGATCGTTGTATCCCCGGCTCGGAGTCTGGTTATGAACCCCTGCTGCTTCTTTCTTTTGATCCTCCTGGCCAACCACTTGCCCGGCTTATTAGCATTCTGAAAGTATCTTTGTTTCAGAAACTTGAGGTCCTTGGAGAGTTGTTCTACCTCCAGAAGACGTTTCTGCTTCCTCAGCAAGGCCAGTTTGTCGATCGAGGCACGAATCGTTGGGTGTTCTTTTAGGGTCGCTTCCTCCAGTGATATTTGGGTTTGTAAGTCTTGCATTGCTTTTCGCTTTGCTTTGTTTCTGCTGGCGTTTTGTTGTATAAAATGACCCCGGAGCACTGCCTTGCAGGCATCCCAAATCACCTCCGGCCGTGTTTCCGGCACGTCATTTATTTTGAAGTAGTCCACCGTCAATTCTCTATACCTTTGTATGTCAGCCTCCTTTTTTAGCAGGTTGTCGTTGAGCCTCCAGCGTCTCGTTGGAGGCCTGTGGTTTATCTCAAGTGTGATTGGGCAGTGGTCCGATTGATCCCTCGGAAGGATTTGTATGCAGGACACCCGCGGCACCAGTGATCTGGACATCCAGACCATGTCTATCCGTGACCAGCTTTGGTGCCGGTGCGAATAGAACGTGTAGTCCCTTTCCTTTTGATTATGGAGGCGCCAGGCATCTTCCAGAGCGAGATCCTCCAGCAGGTGTGTGAGGGTCTTCGGTAGAACCCCCGGAAGATCGTGTCCTGCCTTCTTAAGTTGCACTGTGCTCTGCGTTCTGTCTAGTCTGGGGTTCATTACTCCATTGTAATCGCCCATTATGATCAGGTCATCATACTCCTGTCCATCTATGAGCTCTGCCAGCAGTTTGGTAAATTCTGATTTTGGGCCGTTAGGTGCGTATATGTTACACACCAGGAGTCCGGCTCCCTTTCGCGCCCTTTTCGTCACGAAGGCGGGGACGAAGCTCTCTCCAAGATGGCCGTCCTCCCTCTCCTGCTGTCCTTTTTCCTGCTGCGCACTGTACGGCGCCATCTTGGATCCCAAGTCACCTCGCCCTGTCCTCTCCCTATCTTTCCCGGGCGATCTGGGGCCCCTCCCCGCCCTCTCCTATCTTTTCCCCTTGTCTCGCTTGCTCCTCCCGTTCCTCGGATCTCGAGCCTCCTCTTCCCCCTCCTGTCTACCCGGGGCCTTGGGGTTCTTCTGTTTCTGTATCCTTGTCTCCCGGTTTACAGGCACTATTTTCCTCCTTACTTTTGCCGGTGTTTTCTTTGCGGGAGTGAGTCCCCCTCCTCTTTTCCTTTTCAGGCTGGGCTGGCTGTGGCTGCGAGCTTTCGCCCGCTGCCCGCTCCGCTGCCTGCTTGCTGGTCTGGGCTCTCCACCGGACCCTCGCAGCCCCCTCTCTTGAGGAGAGGAGCGCTTCTGGGGTCAGCGGTGTGGCCCCCCGGCTTTGCACCCTCTCAACTGCTCGTCGCAGCTGGAGGTGAGGACTCTGGTCGTCCTCAGGCCTTCGGTAGTGGTTGGCGCCTTGAGGAGCCCTCAAGACGTCCGACCAGCCGCCATCTTTGCCCGACCGGAAGCCTGCATAGTCCATTCTTGATGTCCACCTTTCTGATATCCTCCTTTGCTTCCTTTTGGTTTTCTCCTGTTTGATACTTCTCTCTGTTGGTCATCTCCGTCCATAACTAAACCCTCCTCCTCTTCTTCTTCAGATAGGTTTTCATCCATAGGCTCCTCTTTTAGGAGTCTGTCATAGAACTTTTTCGCCTTCTCCTTCGTTGTAATCCAATGCCTATTTTCTCTGTACGTTAACATTAATCCTTCCCGCTTTTCCCAGCGAAATTTGATGCTTCTTTTCTTTAATTCATCCGTGAGGAAGAAATACTTTCTTCTCTTTGTTAAAGTTGTCGACGGGTACTCCTTCAAAACGATTATTTTTCTGCTACTGTATGTCATGGGATTCTTTGAGCTCTCCCTCAGCACATCATCTCTCGTTTTCTTTCTGTTAAAGCAAACCAGGACATCTCTGATTGCCTGATTCTTTTTAGAAAACTTAGTTGTTAGCCTAAATATTCTATCTAAGTCTCGATCCATATCCGTCTGCGTAGTTTTCAATAGGTTTGCCAGTAAGGTGGACATCGTCGATCTGACATCCTCATCCTCCAATTCTTCCACATTACGGAACCTAAGTTGGTATTCCTTCTCTTTTAATTCCAGGAGTTCCTGTTGTTCTTCTAATTTTTTATTAATCATGGCTAGATTTCCAGTTTTCTTTTTACAAAGTTCCTCCAACTCGTTTTGTCTTTCCTCTAATTTATCTTCTTTTTGCTGGACAATCTGCACTTGATTTTGCATTTCTGTCATCTGCCTTTGTATATTTGATACATCCTCTCTGAGATCTTTCTTCAGATTAAACATCTCTTCTTTAATGAGCTTTTCCTGTTCCCGGAGTAGCCTTTCCTGCTCCCTCAGGAGTTTTTCTTGGGCTTCTTGCTTTGTAGCCAGCTCATCTTGTTTTTTAGATATTTTAAGCATCTCAGAGAAGAGGTCCTCCAATGTTAATTCTGTCTGTCCTGAATTTTTTCTTCCTGGTGTTTTTTTGTCCTTGTCTTTATTTAATTCTTTATTTAACTCTGGCTTCCTCATTACAGACATCTTTATTAGTTTTGTTCGTCTATACTGGGCCTTACCCTACTAGGGGATGGGGAGTTTTGTCTTTTCTACAGACCTCCGTATTATAGCCACGGGGGCCTCTTTCTTCCCTTCTAAGAGGGTGTGTGTAAGAGGTTCCTTGAGGCTCTTCTGGTTCTTAAGTACTTTTGACCATGATTTTTGAAAATTTGGACTTTTCTGACCCGCCGGGTGTGGAAACGCAAAATTTTTCAAAGAAACTCAACATCTGTAATGCTCTCTACATTGGCCTTCCCTTGTCAGTGATCTGGAAGCTCTCTACATTGGTGCAGAATGCTGCAGCTTGGCTACTGGCAGGCCTACCATCCTCCTGCATGTGACGCCTGTCCTGCGTGAACTGCACTGGCTTCTGATTGAGCACCAGATCACCTTCAAGGTGTTGGTTCTAACCTTTAAGGCCTTGAATGGTCTGGGGCCAGTGTACTTAAGGGACCGCCTCTCCCTATATTGTCCCACAAGACCACTGCGTTCAGAGTCCCTTAACCTTCTTGTGGTTCCGAGTGTCAAAACCCTCCATCTGACCTCGACACGGAGGAGAGCCTTTAGTGCCATAGCTCCAACTCTCTGGAACACTCTTCCTCCCGAGGTCTGCACACTCACCAACTTGCTAGCCTTCAGGAAGGCCTGCAAAACCTTCCTATTTGGACAGGCATTCAGCTAATAATGTTATCCCTAGGCCCGAGAGTATCTACTGGGTGCTACGTCTCATTATATGTTTTAATTTTAGTGTAAATTTTGGATGTTTTTAAATCTGTGCTTATTGTGTTGTATTTTATTATGTTTTTATCTCATGTAAGTTGCCCCGAGCCTGACGAGAACGGCGACAAACAAATCGAAATAAATAAATAAATATATCCACTTGTATACCACCTTTCTCAGCCCAGCAGGTCACTCAAAGTGGTTTCCAACATAATTATGGCAAAATTTAATGCTTCACATATAGAAACCTAACATAATGATAATAACATACAATTATCAATTAAACCATAAAACATGACATAATTTAACATTAAAACATGGAATTAAAACATATCAAAATAAACATTAAAATCACACAATCCAACAACCGTAGTCCAAGCCATTCCAAATATCATATCTATTGCACATAATCCCTTGTACTGCTTACTGCCCAAAGGCTTGGTCCCATAGCCAAGTTTTTACTTTTCTTCTGAATGCAAGGAACAAGGGCATTGATCTAATTTTGTAGGGGAGGGAGTTCCATAAGTGAGGAGCCACCACTGAGAAGGTCCTGTCTCTTGTCCCCACCAATCACACTTGCAAGGGAGGTGGAACCAAAAGCAGGGGCTCTCCAGATGATCTTAATCTCCAAGATAGTTCATAGATACATTCAGACAGGTAAGCTGGGCTGGAACCATTTAGGGATTTATAGGCTAAAGCCAGCACTTTGAATTGTGCTCTGTAGCAGACTGGCAGCCAGTAGAGTGGGCATAACAGGGGGGTTGTATGCTCCCTGTACCACACTCCAGTGAGTAATCTGTATTCAACCAGGAATCACAATAAGAACGGAATTATATCACAAGCTACATAGGCCATTATATTTTGTTATGCGATGAGATAGATGAGAGCAAGTGACAACAACTTTGAGTTAGGGCAAGGAAATTTAACATGAACATAAATTCACAAGCAGATTTGGGGAGAAATGGAAGAAGGAGTAGCATTGCAATGGTCACAAAAAGTAATTTTTGTTCAATTTCAGTTCAGTTCTGCAGGTAATGATGGAGTATTCTACTGCAGGGGGGGGGGGGGGAGACCAACAAATGAGGAGATCCTTTCTAGAATACTCTCTGCTTTTGGCACTCTTCTTCAATAATGCTTGCAGAGCAGAAGTTTAATGGGAGTCTGAAAACTATCCAGATTTAGGTTTATGTCTGCTTCCAGTGCTTAGCATTCAATAAAATATATTGCAGGGCATATGCTGCTATAATTTTTTAAACTGCTGTGGATCTCGTTGAAAAGAGGACAATTTTTCCCATAGTGAGAAATTCTTTCCAAATTGTACTGGTACTGGCATAATGGGACTTGAAACAATTAGTAACTGCTAAAACAGGTGATGGTTCCAATGATACCCTTTCATTATTTAAGACTTATTAATTGTTTTTAAAGAATATATACTCCTTATGCTAATGTGAATCAGTAAGCAATGAAAATAGATTCCAAGATTTTTCTCCCCAAAAGATGAAACTGGCTGGCAGAGGAGTTAATTTTACGTTGGAGAATACCATTCAGTTCTGACTTAGGTTAGCACCACTTATTGCTTCTAGTCCATACTGTACCCCATCAAACCCTAGCAACAAAGGAACTATCTGCCAAAAATAAGTAAATGCTATTCCCTGGAATGCCAGGATTCCACAGAATGGCCTGACCA
Source organism: Anolis apletophallus (assembly GCA_030556195.1). Taxonomy (NCBI): domain Eukaryota; kingdom Metazoa; phylum Chordata; class Lepidosauria; order Squamata; family Anolidae; genus Anolis; species Anolis apletophallus. The sequence goes on from JARBWK010002283.1 coordinate 12,924, forward strand.
TTAAAGTAGAATCATAGTACTACCATGTAGTATGAACAGGCCCCAGGTCAAGGCGGAGAGGAATCAAATAACATCTGCCATTTAGCCAAGCTGAATAAATGACCCTGCTGTCTCATCTCTCAAGACACAACTCAATACATTGCTGTGCCTGAAGCAGAAGAACAAATGTCCATTTCTTAGCATCTGATAGACAAGCCTCAAAAAGAAGAAAAATGGCGGTGAGCGAAGTCACCATCCCAAGTCAAATTTCATAGTGCCGAAAATTAAGCAAGTTATATTCTGACACAGTGACACGCCATAAAAGGAAAAATATAATTGCCAAATTTAATAATTAATTATTTCTTGTTATTTTGTGACATCTTAATTCAGCTACCTCATTCTGTCTTATACTAGATCCAGCCCTAAATCTCTACTTTCTCTCCTACCAGGTGTAGTTCCTGTTAAGACAGACAGAGGCATTATTTTGCTGGTTATTTTCTTGTCTGGCTGCAGAAAGAATGCATATCTTAGGCCAGTGTTTCCCAACCAGTGTGCCGTAGCACACTAGTGTGCCGTGAGCTATCATCAGGTGTGCTGTGGGAAATTGGAACCTCCAATACCCTTTCTTCCCCCTCCTGCCGAACATTTTCTTCTCCACTCGGGCTCCCTTCTTCAGGAGGGGAGGGGAGAGGGAGGAAGACGTGACCCATGCGGGCGCTACTGCGCAGACTCGCCCCACGTCTTCCTTCCTCCCCCCTCCCCTCCTGAACATGCTCACGCTGCCCCCTCGGATCAAAATGGTGGCAGAAGCGGCAGCGTGAGTAAAGTGAGAAAGAGCGAGCAGAGCAAGGCTGGGAAGAAGGGAGCCCAAGTGGAGAAGAAAAAGTAAGTGTTTGGCAGCAGGGGGAAATAAGGGCACAAAGGGGAAGGGGGAGGAAGAGGTCTCTGTCGAAAGCTGGCATGGGCAAACTTGGACCTTCCAGGTGTTTTGGACTCCAAATCCCACCATCCCTAGCAGCCCCAGGCCCTTTTCCTTTCCCCCTTCAGCCACTTAAGCAGGAAAGGGCCTCAGGCTGTTAGGAATGGTGGGAGTTGAAGTCCAAAGCACCCAGAGGGCCAAAGTTTTCCCATGCCTGTTTTAGGGACCTTACAGTGATGAGCCTCCTTCCAACATTGTGTTTCTGGATAGAAAACAAACAACAACATAACATAACATTGTTTGAGTCCACAGTGCTCTCTGGGTGTAGGTGAACTACAACTTCCAAACTCAAGGTCAATTCCCAAGCAAACCCTTTCAGTACTTTCTGTTGGCAATGAGAGTTCAATATGCCAAGTTTGGTTCAATTCCATTGTTGTAAGATTTCAGGATGCTCTTTGATTGTGTGTTAACTATAAATCCCAGAAACTGTAACTCCCAAATGTCAAGGTCTATTTCCCCCAAACTCCATCTGTATTCACATTTGGGCATATTGAGTATTCATGCCAAGTTTGGTTCAGATCAGTGCAGTCCAACTTCTGCCGACCCCAGGGCTGGACTTCTGGTGAGTGATCACATGGGGGCCGAGTGGCCACGCCCCCGGGCACGCCCCTGGCCATGCCCCCGGCCACGCGGCTCTGACCCCTCTCCCAAAGCGTCACAATAGCTTTGGAAGCGGGCGATTTCGCCCACTTCTGAGGCTGTTGTGATGCTTTGGGAGAGAAGGAGGAGCCACGCGGAGCTTTCCGCGGCTCCGCCCCCTCGCCCGCACGCCTGGTCAGAGGGATGCGAGAGCCGGGCGAAAACTCTCCCACAGGCCTCCCTGGAAGGCCTGCCCACTCACTCCCTCCCGCCCTTCCCGGCGCCGCCGGTGTCCCAATCACCGCGGCGCCGGGGAAGGAGAAGGAGGGAGGGAGGATTCCTCCTCCTTCCCCGGTGCCATGGCGATTGGGACACCAGCGGCGCCGGGAAGGAGGAGGAGGAGGAAGGATTCCTCCTCCTCCCCTCCCTCCCCCTGCTGCTGCGAACCAGATCGCAGCGGCGGGGCGGAGAGAGGGATGGAGGGGGCAAGGCAAGGAGGAGGAGGGAGCTGGCTCCCTTCGTTCTCCCTGCCCCGCCTCCTCCCCTCCCTCCCCCCCGCCGCTGCGATCTCGCAGCGGCGGCGCGGAAAGAGGGATGGAGGGGGCGGTGTAGGGAGGAGGAGCTAGCTCTCTTTCTCCTCCCTGTACCACCCTCTTCTTCCCTCTCTCCCCGGCGTCGATGCAATCCGGTTTGCATCGGCGCTGGCAAGAGAGAGGGAAGAAGAGGGCGGTGCAGGGAGGAGGAGCTGGCTCACTTCCTCCTCCCTGCCCCTCCTCCCCTCCGGCCGCCATTTTTAAAAAAAATTAGAATTTTTTATAATTTTTTTTAAAATGGCGGCCGGGGGTATAGCGGGGGCCGTGTCCAACAGGCTGGGGGGCCGTGTATGGCCTCCGGGCCGCCAGTTGGACAGCCCTGGTTCAGATCCAACATTGTTTGAGTCAACAGTGCTCTCTGGATATAGGTGAACTACAACTCCAAAACTCAAGGTCAATGCCCACCAAACTCTTATAGCATTTTCTCTTGGTTATGGGAGTTCTGTGTGGGAAGTTTGTGTCTTT
>JARBWK010002284.1:0-15512 GCA_030556195.1 Anolis apletophallus
GGGCAAATCGGGACACTTCAAAGTGTGGATACTGAATCCACACTTCCTATGGCGATCGCACTTATCCGCGGATCGCTCGCTCCTTACCCCACCCGACAATGGCCCCCACTTTTCTTAAGATGCGACAGGGTGGCGTAGCGGGAAGGGGTGAGTCGCTCGCCGGCCCCCGTTAGAGGCCGGGTTGCACGGACGATCGGTGAGGGGCTGAGACCAAAGAGTAGGAACAGAGGGAAGGTCTTGTTTATTGTTTTGGTAGTGTTTGGGTTGTTTGGGGTTTTTTCCTTATTAGTGGAGTGCAGGGACGGGCGTTTTGAAGCCCTTGTGGTGGGTGGTGGTACTGCAGCGGCCTTGCAGCCAGGCCTGGGTGGAGAGTAGCCAGTCTGTTGTGGCTTGGTGGGATGGATGAGGGTTTGTGATTTTTGAGCAGGGTTGGCTTATGGGATTGTGTGGGTTATGGAATGTATGGGATGGTGGGCGCTGGGGAAATGTTCTATTCTATTGTTTATGCCATGTTATGTGAAGTATTTCTGATGTATTGCCATGCTGTGGGATGTTGCTAAAATGTTTTTTATGTGCTATGGGCTGTGCAAATGTTGTGTATATGGGGTGAGGGGCAATGGTGGCTGGGTATGTGTGGGACGGTTGGTGTGGTGAACTTTGGAACTGGGTGGGGCAGAAGGAAAAAAAAAGGTCTGGTACTGGTGCAACTTAGGCCATGGGCCAAAAGGAATACTGGGGACTCTCTGCAGTTGGATCTCCTGGATTTGGGCTTCCTGGTTCGGCCATAATAGGAGCAAAATATGCTTTGACCCCTCCTCAGCTACCTCTCCTTCCTCTGAGAGGCTTTCCTCATAATAATAATAATAATAATAATAATAAACAGTGACTTCCTCTACTGTTTCATAGGAGCACAATTACCCCTTTTCTCAAAATACTAACTGGGAAGGTTGTACTGCTCAGGCCTCAGTCCCCACACCTGCAGTTGCCTTTCCTTCCTTTGATGGGGATTTATCAGAATAATAATAATAAACAACAGTGACTTAAGTTACTGCTTCCTAAGAGACCAAACTACCCTGTTTGTACTGGTTGGAAAGGCCCTACTGATATAACACTGTTTCCCCCCTTCGGTTGCCTTTCATTCCTCTGAGAGGCTTTCCTCAGAATAGTAATAATAAACAATAAACAACAACACCTTTTGCAACTGTTTCATAAGAGACCTAATTATCCCTTTCTCTCAAAGTACTGGCTGGAAAGGCCCTTCTGACATAACCCCGTTTCCCCCTTCAGCTGAAAAGGCCCTACCGTTTTCCTCTGAAAGGCTTGCCTCAGAATAATAATAAACAATAAACAACAACATTTGCTAATGCTTCACAAGAGACCTAATTATCCCCTTCTCTCAAATGACTGGCTGAAAAGGCCCTACTGACATAACCCCGTTTTCCCCTTCAGTTTGCCTTTCATTCTTCTGAGCTTTTCCTCAGAATAGTAGTAATAAACAATAAACAACAACAACTTTTGCTAACGTTTCATAAGAGACCTAATTATCCCTTTCTCTCAAATGACTGGCTGGGAAGGCCCTACTGACATAACCCCGTTTTCCCCCTTCGGTTGCCTTTCATTCTTCTGAGAGGCTTTCCTCAGAATAGTAATAATAAACAATAAACAACAACAACTTTTGCTAACGTTTCATAAGAGACCTAATTATCCCTTTCTCTCAAATGACTGGCTGGGAAGGCCCTACTGACATAACCCCGTTTTCCCCCTTCGGTTGCCTTTCCTTCCTCTGAAAGGCTTTCCTCAGAATAATAATAATAAACAATAAACAGCAACTTTTGCTACTACTTTCTAAGACTTACTTACTCCCTTCTCTCAAAGTACTGGCTGGAAGGAGCGTACTGACATAACTTTGTTTCCCCCATTCGGTGGCCTTTCATTCCTCTGAGAGGCTTTCCTCAGAATAGTAATAATAAACAATAAACAACAACTTTTGCAACTGTTTCATAAGAGACCTAATTATCCCTTTCTCTCAAAGTACTGGCTGGAAAGGCCCTTCTGACATAACCCCGTTTCCCCCCTTCAGTTGCCTTTCCTCTGAGAGGCTTTCCTCAGAATAATAATAAACAATAAACAACAACTTTTGCTAATGCTTCACAAGAGACCTAATTATCCCCTTCTCTCAAATGACTGGCTGGGAAGGCCCTACTGACATAACCCCGTTTTCCCCCTTCGGTTGCCTTTCATTCTTCTGAGAGGCTTTCCTCAGAATAGTAATAATAAACAATAAACAACAACAACTTTTGCTAACGTTTCATAAGAGACCTAATTATCCGAGTCTCTCAAATGACTGGCTGAAAAGGCCCTACTGACATAACCCGTTTTCCCCCTTCGGTGGCCTTTCATTCTTCTGAGAGGCTTTCCTCAGAATAGTAATAATAAACAATAAACAACAACAACTTTTGCTAACGTTTCATAAGAGACCTAATTATCCCCTTCTCTCAAATGACTGGCTGAAAAGGCCCTACTGACATAACCCCCGTTTTCCCCTTCGGTTGCCTTTCATTCTTCTGAGAGGCTTTCCTCAGAATAGTAATAATAAACAATAAACAACAACAACTTTTGCTAACGTTTCATAAGAGACCTAATTATCCCCTTCTCTCAAATGACTGGCTGAAAAGGCCCTACTGACATAACCCCGTTTTCCCCCTTCGGTTGCCTTTCATTCTTCTGAGAGGCTTTCCTCAGAATAGTAATAATAAACAATAAACAACAACAACTTTTGCTAACGTTTCATAAGAGACCTAATTATCCCTTTCTCTCAAAGTACTGGCTGGGAAGGCCCTACTGACATAACCCCGTTTTCCCCCTTCGGTTGCCTTTCCTTCCTCTGAGAGGCTTTCCTTGGAATAGTAGTAATAAACAATAAACAACAACTTTTGCTAATGTTTCAGAAGAGGCCTAATTATCCCTTTCTCTCAAGGTACAGGCTGGGAAGGCCCTACAGATCAAGCCCACTTTCTTCCCTTTGGTTGCCTTTCATTCCTCTGAGGCTTTCCTCAGAATAATAATAATAATAAACAATAAACAACAACTTTTGCTACTACTTCCTGAGACTTACTTACTCCTTTCTCTCAACGTACTGGCTGGGAAGGCCCTATAGATCAAGCCCCCTTTCTCCCCTTTGGTTGCCTTTCATTCCTCTGAGAGGCTTTCCTCAGAATAGTAATAATAAACAATAAACAACTTTTGCTACTGTTTCCTAAGAGACCCAATTACCTCCTTCTCTCAAAGTACTAACTGGGAAGGCCCTACTGATATAACTCCGTTTCCACCCTTGGGTTGCCTTTCCTTCTGAGGCTTTCCTCAGAATAGTAATAATAATAAACAACAACTTTTGCTAATGCTTCACAAGAGACCTAATTATCCCCTTCTTTCAAGGAACTGGCTGGGAAGGCCCTACAGATCAAGCCACCTTTCCCCCTTTTGGTTGCCTTTCATTCCTCTGAGAGGCTTTCCTCAGAATAATAATAATAAACAATAAACAACACCTTTTGCTATTGCCTCCCAAGAGACTGATTACCCCCTCCTCTCAAGGTACTGGCTGGGAAGAAGGCCCAACTGACACCAGGCCCCCTTTCTTTCTTTCCTTCCTCCCTCTGAGAGGCTCTCCTCTCCATTGACTTCCTTCTCCCCCTCCCCAAATCGACAAAAGTAACTTCTCCTGCTCCCTCAGCGCCCCAAAGGCTTCAACTCCCCCTCCACCGACCCCCAACCCTGCCTTCCTGCGAGCTCCTTCCTCCAATTGGGAAGGGCCTAAGCCAAAGCCTGCCTAGACGCCTCTCTCTCCCCTTCATCCCCCTGCGCCTACTGGAGCAACACTTCCGCCCACGCTTCTTCCCTGCGTTCTGCGCCTGCGCGGGGGCTGCCTCTGCGCCTGCGCAAACCTTTTCCCACTCTTGTCTCCGCCTCCTTCTCCCCTCCTCCTCGCCGAAAGCGCGCGCACGCGCACCCATCAGAAACGTCACGGGTTTTTTTTTCTTTTAGGCTCGGGCGCGCGCTCCCAAATGAGCGCATGCGCAGAAAGGCCCTGCTTACAAAATCATACACATTCATTCATTCATTCATATGCATATCTTTTTTCTCTCTCTCGATGCTCTTAATATTCATATGCATATCTTTATGGAGATATATATATATATATATATATTCAAATAAATACAATCATATGTATTTGTGAGAAAATATGTACGGTTAGTAGGACCTATCTATTATATAAATGGGTTCACGTCATGTGATGTATTCCTCAAACAAAGAAACCACACAACGCAGAAACACAATACTTGCCAACAGAAATAGGCCTCAAGCAAGGTACCTTTATAGCAAAGAAACTTCCCCCCCCCAAAAAAAACCTAAAAGGCCCCCAAAACAACGAATAAAAATAAATCTACATTTACCAGCATCCTCGGGGGCAGCCAAAGACTCACCCAGCCTCTACATTCTGAACAACATGATTGGCTGCCAATAAGGGCGGATTTGCATAACTGCTGCACTGGCCAGCCAACATGAAAATTCGATCCATAATAAACTGCCAAAACAGAATAAGGAAAAGGCCTGAGCCAATCCCCAACACAAACACCCAAATCACTTCCAACCGAAAATTTACACCCCAAAACATCACAGACCACGCCCAAAATTGACAGTAAGGCTTCATTAACTTGATTTCCCTAACTAGTCCTCACTTACTGGGAAGCTGTTTACGCTCTGAATTGACAGTAAGGCTTCAGCAGTAAAAAAAAGCAAATTCTATGCTTGGCATGATCAGGAAGGGAATCGAAAATAGGTCGTCAAATGTTGTATTGCCTCTCTACAAATCTATGGTGAGGCCACATCTGGCAGCCTTGAAAGACGGCGTTTAAGAGGTGACTTGATCGAAGTGTATAAAATCATGCATGGGATAGAAAGGGTGAATAGAGAAAAATATTTTCTCTGTCACACAACACTAGGACTAGGGGGCACTCCCTAAAGCTCCAAGGTAGGAAAGTTAGGACTAATAAAGGAAACATTTCTTCACCCAGAGGGTCATTGGGTTATGGAACTCACTTCCAGAGGAGGTTGTGACAGCTGTCAGCCTGGACAGCTTCAAGGCAGGAAGATTCATGGATACCAAGGGAATCAGTAGCTACTGAAATGGACATCCAAGTGCCACCTCTGTGTTGATGGAGGCAGGCAGGATTTTCCCGGGTCCTGGTTGTGGGGGTCGGGAGCAGGTGAGGGTTTTGCCCTCCTTTCTGCTAGAGATCCCTGTGTACAACTGGTGGGCCACTGTGTGACACAGAATGCTGAACTAGATGGGCTGAGGCCCGATTCAGCATGGCTCTTCTTATGTTCTTATGTTCTTATTAACTTGATTTCCCTAACTAGCCCTCACTTACTGGGAAGCTGTTTACGCTCTGAATTGACAGTAAGACTTCATTAACTTGATTTCCCTAACTAGCCCTCACTTACTGGGAAGCTGTTTACGCTCTGAATTGACAGTAAGACTTCATTAACTTGATTTAACCCTAACTAGCCCTCACTTACTGGGAAGCTGTTTACGCTCTGAATTGACAGTAAGACTTCATTAACTTGATTTTTCCTCACTTACTAGCCCTCACTTACTGGGAAGCTGTTTACGCTCTGAATTGACAGTAAGACTTCATTAACTTGATTTCCCTAACTAGCCCTCACTTACTGGGAAGCTGTTTACGCTCTGAATTGACAGTAAGACTTCATTAACTTGATTTCCCTAACTAGCCCTCACTTACTGGGAAGCTGTTTATGCTCTGAATTGACAGTAAGGCTTCATTAACTTGATCCCTAACTAGCCCTCACTTACTGGGAAGCTGTTTACGCTCTGAATTGACAGTAAGACTTCATTAACTTGATTTCCCTAACTAGCCCTCACTTACTGGGAAGCTGTTTACGCTCTGAATTGACAGTAAGGCTTCATTAACTTGATTTCCCTAACTAGCCCTCACTTACTGGGAAGCTGTTTACGCTCTGAATTGACAGTAAGGCTTCATTAACTTGATTTCCCTAACTAGCCCTCACTTACTGGGAAGCTGTTTACGCTCTGAATTGACAGTAAGACTTCATTAACTTGATTTCCCTAACTAGCCCTCACTTACTGGGAAGCTGTTTACGCTCTGAATTGACAGTAAGGCTTCATTAACTTGATTTCCCTGACTAGGCCTCAATTAATGGGAAGCTGTTTACACTCTGAATTGACAGTAAGGCTTCAATAACTTGATTTCCCTAACTAGCCCTCACTTACTGGGAAGCTGTTTACGCTCTGAATTGACAGTAAGGCTTCATTAACTTGATTTCCCTAACTAGCCCTCACTTACTGGGAAGCTGTTTACGCTCTGAATTGACAGTAAGGCTTCATTAACTTGATTTCCCTAACTAGGCCTCACTTACTGGGAAGCTGTTTACGCTCTGAATTGACAGTAAGGCTTCATTAACTTGATTCTCCAACTAGGCCCCAGCTCATTGGACATTGTGTATGGCCTGAATTGACAGTAAGGCTTCATTAACTTGCTGTTCCTAACTAGGCCTCAGCTCATGGGACATTGTGTATGGCCTGAATTTACAGTAACCTACCTTGGCACACAGAGCCCCGACCATGCATGATGGGACTTGAAGTGCCACCATGGAAAACGGGATTTGTAGTACTTCAAAACCCATCATTCCCCACAGACCACTGTGGCCCAGAACCAAGACCAATAAAGACCCAACTTGGCACACCATGCCCCCATGACCCACACTCCATCCAACTGCAGTTTAGAGGAGGGCACACCGTGGATGATTGAACTTCTCGCATCTCCTAAAAAGGGCACAGCAACGCGTGCCGGGTACAGCTAGTATTATATATATATATATATATATATATATATATATATATATATATATATATTCTCATATTTATATAGTGTATATGTTGTATAGACTCTCTTAACATGTGGGGGGCATTATATATTATATAGATTCATATATATACATTATATAGATAGATATACAGATATGCAGTCATGCTGGCCACATGACCTTGGAGGTGTCTATGGACAACGCCGGCTCTTCGCCTTAGAAATGGAGATGAGCACCACACCCCAAAGTCAGACACAACTAGACTTAATGTCAGGGGGAAACAGTATATATATTCATATATATACACACTATACTCTCTTTCTACATATATATGATTCATATATATGCACACACACCATATATATATGTAATGCTCTTTTTGTTTTTAGGACAAAGTAAACTACGAAACCACTGGGGGGGGGGTGCTCATCTCCATTTCTAAGGCAAAGAGCCTTTGTCCATAGGCGCCTCGAAGGTTATGTGCCCAGGATGACTGCATGGAGCGCCATTACCTTCCCGCAGAAGCAGTACCTATTGATCTACTCACACTTGCATGTTTTTGAACTGCTAAGTTGGGCTAACAGCGGGACTTCACCCCCACTCCCCGGATTCGAACCGCCAACGGTTCGGGCAGCAAGAGCAGCAGCTCAGCGGTTTAACCCACTGCGCCACTGTGGGGCCCTATACACATGCACACACACATATACACCATTGTGTCTCTCTATATAGAATAGATTAATATATATATACACACACAGACACATATAACGCCTCTTGCCTTCAATCGATTTATGACTCTGTGTTACCGTTTTTTGTCACTTAGTGTAATTTTAACAATGTTTTAATGATGTTTTTTAGTATCATTTTTGTTATTTTTATGGTTATAGCATTGTTTTATTTTGTTCGTGAGTCGGCATGAGTGTTGCCTGCCGATCACTATGTATGTCTTGTAACCCGCCACGAGCCCTCGGGAAGAGGCGGAATACAAATGCAAATAATAAATAAATAAATAAATAAATATACACACACACACACTCTCTATATATGAGATTATGCTATATATAATATTTATATATAAATTATATATATATATAAATTATATACACACATATATTTCAGGAGTTTACCCCGCTCTTCTCAACCCCCGAGGGGGGACTCAGAGCGGCTTACAGCACGGCACAATTCGATGCCACATCAACAGCGGAAAACCCCAAACCACACAACACATTAAAATACAACACATTAAAATACATTAAGACATTAAAATACAATCCCTCAGGAACATCTACAATCATTCCATTTAAAACAATATTCAGCCATAAAAACATTGACCCTCTTCCTCCCTTCCGTTAAAATCCCGTCAAATATGCTGCTTAGTGCTGGTGGGAACGCCTGGTCCCAGAGCCAGGATTTTACCTTTTCCTGAATGCCAGGAGGGATGAGGTGGACCGTGCCTCCATAGGGAGCGCATTCCACAGGCGGGGGCCACCACCGAGAAGGCCCTGTCCTCGTCCCCACCAACCGCATCTGAGAAGTCGGCGGGAGCGAGAGCAGGGCCTCCCCGGATGATCTTAGGCTACGGGATGGGACGTAGCGGTTGATGCGTTCGGACAAGTAAGCTGGGCCAGAACCGTATAGAGCTTTAAAGGTCAAAACCAGCACTTTGAATTGAGCCCGAATGGACAGGCAGCCAGTGGAGCTGACACGACAGGGGGGTGGTATGCTCCCTGTATGTAGCTCCCGTTAGCAATCTGGCTGCCGCCCGCTGGACTAATTGCAATTTCCGAACTGTCTACAAAGGCAGCCCCACGTAGAGTGCGTTGCAGTAATCTATTCGGGATGTGACCAGAGCGTGGACGACCGTAGCCAGATCAGACTTCCCAAGGGACGGGCGCAGCTGGCGCACGAGTCTTAACTGTGCAAAAGCTCCCCTGGCCACCGCCGAGACCTGGGGTTCCAGGCTCAGCGATGAGTCCAGGATCACTCCCAAGCTGCGAACCTGCGTCTTCAGGGGGAGTGTAACCCCGTCCAACACAGGCTGTAACCCTATACCCTGTTCGGCCTTACGACTGACCAGGAGGACCTCTGTCTTGTCTGGATTTAGTTTCAATTTGCTAGCCCTCATCCAGTGTGTGTGTATGATATTAATATCATACACACACACACATACTAGCTGTACCCACCACGAGTTGCTGTGGCCAATCTTCCCTCTCTTTCTTGCCTTCTTTCCCTCCTTCCTTCGCTCCCTCTTTCCTTCCTTCCTTCCCTTTTCTCCTTCCTTCCTTCTCTACCTCTTTTCTTCCTCCCCTCTTTTCTTTTCCTTCTGCTTTCTTTCTTCCTTCACTACCACTTTCCTTCCTTTGCTTTTTTGCTTCCATCCTTCTTTCTCTCTTTCCTTCTTTCTTTCCTTCCTATTTCCTTCCTCCCCACCTTTTTCTTTCCCTCCCTTTTTCTCTCCTTCCTTTATTCCTTTCTTTCTTGCTCTCCTTCCTTCCTTCCTTCCCTCTTTACTTCCTTCCCTTTTTTCTGTATCATCATTTAGCTTGGGGGGGAGTGCTTTCCACCCTTTTGGGGGGGGGTATGAGTGATGGTCACTCGTTGGTCTGTTAGGGGTGTAGTGTCCAAATTTCGTATCAATTTGTTATGTTAATCCCACAAATGAACATTACATTTATAGATAGACTAGCTGTACCCGGCACGCGTTGCTGTGCCCTATCTAGGAGATGTGAGAAAATCTGAGTATGTAAGGGTTGGAATTGATGTTAGTTATGGTGTTGTTGGGGCCATGGCTGTGTCGTTGTGGATTGTTGTGGTGGATGAGATGTTGAAGTCCTGGGGAGTTGTTGGTGTGTGGTGTTGCTGGCGTTCTGCATAGCTTGTGGATATACAATGTTTTTTGTCTTTCCGTCTGCTGTGTTGATGTAGAGGTTGATGCTTGTGTGGGTGGGGTACTTTGGAAGTGAGTGGAGGTACTTGAAATCCCATTTTCCATGGTGTGTCCTTCTCTAATCTGCAGTCGGATGGAGTATGAGTCATGGGGTGCATTGTTTGCCAAGTTTGGTCTTTATCGGTCTTGGTTCTTGGACACAGTGGTCCTTGGGGAATGATGGGTTTTGAAGTACTACAAATCCCATTATCCATGGAGGTACTTCAAGTCCCATAATCCATGGTCCACCCTCCTCCAAACTGTAGTAGAATGTAGCGTGGGTCATAGAGGCTCTGTGTGCCAAGGTAGGTTACTGTAAATTCAGGCCATACACAATGTCCCATGAGCTGAGGCCTAGTCAGGAACAGCAAGTTAATGAAGCCTTACTGTCAATTCAGGCCATACACAATGTCCCATGAGCTGAGGGCTAGTCGGGAGAATCAAGTTAATGAAGCCTTACTGTCAATTCAGAGCGTAAACAGCATTCCATTAAGTGAGGCCTAGTCAGGGAAATTAAGTTAATGAAGCCTTACTGTCAATTTTGGGCGTGGTCTGTGATTTATAGGGGTGTAAATTTTCTGTGGGAAGTGAATTGGGTGTTTGTGTTTGTGCCTCAGCCTTTTGCCTTATCCTCCTCTGACAGTTTATTATGGGTCGGAATGTTCATGTTGGCTGGCCAGTACAGGAGTTATGCAAATCCGCCCTTATTGGCAGCCAATCATGTTGTCAGAATGTAGAGGCTGGGAGAGTCGTTGGCAGCCCCGGAGGAAGCTGGGAAATGTAGGTTTTTTTACTCGTTGTTTTGGGGGCCTTTTAGGTTTTGGGGGGAATTTTTTTTTGCTACAAACGTACCTTGTCTGAGGCCTATTTCTGTTGGCAAGTTTGGTGTCTCTGCGTTGTAAGGTTTCTCTGTTTGGGACGGTCTTTCCATGACGACTCTTCCTTTATATACTGTATATAGATAGATGCATCTCCCGGTGGTGCAATGGGTTAACCCCTTGTGCTGGCAGGACTGAAGACCAACAGGTTGGAGGTTTGAATCAAGAGAGAGTGTGGATGAGCTCCCTTTGTCAGCTCCAGCTCCCCATGTGGGGACATGAGAGAAACCTCCCACAAGGATGGTAAAACATCAAAACATCCGGGCAATGTCCCCTGGGCAACATCCCTCCACCCTTGTTGGCAACTAAAGAGGGGATAGTATCGTTTTAAAAATTAATATATTATATTTTATTAGAAGAATAGATCAATATTCATTTATTTCACTCCAGACAGGAGGGTCAGGATGAAGGAATTTTTGTGGGCCCGAGTGCCTTGGTGGCCTTCTCTTCCTCCTCTGCCTCCTTGTCAAACCTCATCTTGTTTTGCTCGGCGACCCCCAGGATGCTCTCCACCTCTTGGACGGCCCCCTGAAACACAAACAAAGGCTTTGAGGAGAAGGACCTGTCGCTTAGGACGCACCTTTCTGCAGGCATGCAGCAACTAGATCAGTGGTTCCCAAAGTGGGCGGTACCGCCCCCTGGTGGGCAGTGGGCGATCCAAGGGGGCGCTGGGAGGCTCAGGAGAATTGGGGGGGGGCTGAACCCCCTGTAAGGGGGCGGTGTGTGAGCAGGGGCGGTCTAAGGTAATTTTAAATGGTAAGCGAACATTATTTTGGCACCCCCCAAAAAAACATTATTTTGCGCCCCCCCCCCCTCAGGCAGGCAGGCGCGCGCTCCCTCTCTCCTCCCTTGACCCGTTTTGAGTGACAAGCGTGAGCCGGCTGTGGCTCTGCCCCCACCTTTCGAGGTCGCCACCAGCCAAGCCGGCGGAGGGAGGCTGAAGCTTTCCTTACTGCTGGGCTGACTGAAGTGGGCGGAGCCTAAGCCCGCTACCTATCCATTCAGTCACCTAAAATGGCTGGAGAGAGGAGGTGGAGGAGGTGAGGGCCGAGCTAAGCGGAGAGGAGAAGAGAGTGCTTGCGAGAGCGAGCCAGTCCCCTGGCAGAGCAAGGCGGCGCACGCGCACTTGCTTCATGGCGTGAAAGATAAGAAGGGTCCGCGCACCCTTCCTCACCCTCCAGATGGCGCCCCACGCAGCGGCGTCCTTTGCCTACTGGTAGGACTGCCCCTGGGCATGAGCCAGGCTTGCAGGGTCGCGCGCTTGCGAGGACGTCCCCGGTGGGAAGAAAGAGGCGATACACAGGACTGCGCCGTGGGCGGGGTTGACGAGAGGAAGGAGGCGCATGCTGCGGTTTCCATGGCAACGCCTGCCCGGGGATTCCAACTCGCAGGGACACAGTCGCAAGCGCCCGATCCCCGGACAGGGGTCGCCGTGGAAATAAATAAATCAAATATTGATGTATCCCTTCTTATTGTATGCGTTGGTATAAAAGCTCAATAGTTCACCTTTGGGAAGGAAAAAAGTGGTAAGGAAGGGGGCATCAAGAGGTATTTCTGCTTTTTCAGCTACCAATGGCAAGAACTGGGCATACTTCGGATGCCTCTCGGACAGGGGCGGTCTAAGGTTATTTTATATAGTAAGCAAACATTATTTGGCGCCCCTTTGTCTCCGCCCCCTCTCCCTTTGCCTCCGCCCCTGCCTACTTGGCGCCGCCATGCCTGCCATGCACGCCGCCTCGCGCCGCCATAGCAAACCTCCCTCCTGCTAGCCTGTTGCCTGCAGGAGCTTCTGAGCATGCACAGACATTTTTCGCGCATGCCCAGAACTGCCGGAGCTGAAGTTCAGCTCCAGAGGTTCTGGGCATGCGCGAAAAAGTCAGCGCATTCTCAGACGCTGCTGCAGACAGCAGCAGGGAGGTTTGCTTCCGTGGCGCGGGCCGGGCGACGATCCCTCTCTGCTGCTTGCAGCTGTAGCAGTTTCTGAGATGATGCGCGACATTTCCGCGCCTGCCCAGAACTGCCGGAGCTGAAGTTCAGCTCCGAGGTTCTGGGCATACGCGAAAATGTCCGCCAAGATGTTCAGAAGCTGCTGCAGACAGCAGCAGGGGAGGTTTGTTTCAGCGGCGCGGCCGGGCGGGTGCCGCTGCTCTCAGCAGCGTTTCATGTAGCTTGAGCATGCGCGACATTTCGCACATGCCCAGAACTGCCGGAGCTGAAGTTCAGCCCGGAGGTTCTGGGCATGCGCGGAAATGTCCACAAGATAAAAGCCAGAAGCTGCTGCAAACAGCAGCAGGGAGGGTTGCTACGGCAGCGCTGCCGGGCGCCGATCTCAAAGCAGCTGCCTGGTAGTAGCTTGAGAGCATGCGCGATACATTTTCACATGCCCAGAACTGCCGGAGCTGAAGTTCAGCTCCAGAGGTTCTGGGCATGCGCTAAAAATGTCCACGCATGCTCAGAAGCTGCTGCAGACAGGAGCAGGGAGGTTTGCTACGGGCGGCGTGGCGGGGCGTGGCGGCGCCATCCAACATGGCGCCCACGCGGCGCCGTAGTTTGCTTACATGGATGGACCGCCCTGCTGCTCTCGGAGCATTACCTATGTGAGGATTTCGCTTCAAAACATACCGCTTCCTCCCAACCCAAGCAAACCTGAATTACCGCAGCCAAAACCCCTTAAATTTAAGTAACACATTCGCTGGGAGTCTCAGAGTATCGACTCCACCTGCAGTAAAAACATGTGCCGCTCAGAAGAAAAAAACCCAGGATGCTTTAGCACTTGTTTATCATACCGCAGGAGGCGTTTTCTAAAAAAAATAAGTATTAAACCGGGATCGTTAGTTAATTAACACCTCACCTTAAAATTGGTCTCGGCATGCATATTAGGCGCTGATAATTCTTGATAGATGATGAAGAGATGCTGAGCAAAGGTCTTGAGGACCCCCCGGAGATGCTCTCCAATGGTTCTGTTAATGATATCCAAACAAATGGCTTTGCCAATGAGTCCGTTCCTCGCCTGCTTAAAAACAATTGCCCTCTCGCTCGCTCGGGCCCCAGTTCAGACGGTGGAATGTAATGAGTATTTTCAATCCTCCGCAAGGCGGCAATCTTCGGGATGATGATGGCCTCCGTTTTTAGCACGTCGGCAGAACGGGTGTGTGCGATAAATAATATTTGTTAATCAAGGAGCCGTGGAAGGGCAAGGGGCTCGAGCCGCCCAGAGCCTTTCGGTTTCATGTATCTGGCTGCAGTACAGAACTACATTCTAATCTACATTATTTATTTATTTACTTACTATATTTACTATATCTGTGTATGTAATAAAAGTCAGTGTTTGCGGGCGGTGCGGAGGGAGGAATATGTGCCAGTTTCGTTTGGTTGCCACTGTGGGATTATTTGCATAAAAGACATTGATTGGCCAGCCTCAGAACTCCAACATTCTACGGCCCCAGACAGAGGGGGTTGGTTGCCACTGAAATGGTATTTGCATAAAGGACTCCGATTGGCCATCCACATTCCAACATTCTAAGGCGACTCAAAGGGAAAAGGAAAGGCCTCAGGCAGTCAGCCACTGCGGCCCACCGCAATGACGGATCAGGACCGAACTTGGCAAACAGGGGCCCAATGGCCCACTTCACAACCTGGTGTGGTTTAGGGCAGGATGGGCCACGAATGATGGGATTTGCAGTATCTTCACCTCATTCACTTCCCAAACAACACTGTAGCCCCTATAAATCACAGACCAGGCCCAAAATTGACAGCAAGGCTTCCTCAACTTGATTTTCCTGACTAGGCCTCAGCTTATGGGATATTGTTAGGCTTCCTCAACTTGATTTCCCTGACTAGGCCCCCAACAATGACAGAACAAGACCAAACTTGGCACACAGACCCCCCCCCCCCCCAAGATGCACCCTACATCCTGGTGCAGTTTGGGGGAGGGTGGACCATGGATGATGGTGAAGTCGAGCCCCTGTTTCATTGACTTGCAGCAGGGAGTTCCAAATTTCCTGCATATGTGGTCTGGCATCTCTAGCACAAAAGGCTGATTTGGCATCAAAAGACCTTCAGCCATTTCTACCTCTTTTGTTTTCTTGCCTCACTTGACCTGAAGCCATGGACTCTGTGTACAGAGTTGCATGCGGACAGGCCAACAGGCAAGCCCTGAGTGATTTGAGAGACATAGTTTTCTAAGGACTTCCGTGTGTTTGGACTCTCCCTCTGGCTATTAGCAAAAGGACTTTTCTCTTATAGTTTTTCCCAAGGACACAGATGGACTTTCTTTCTCTCCCTCCCTGAATATGAAATAATTGTTTCCCTGACTCTCTCGCTATGAAATTGTATGAAATACCAAAGCTGTATGAAAGTCAAGCATGATATTTTCCTGTATTTCCCTAGACTTCTTCTGTGTAAGTTCTCCCTTTGCATGCCCTAACCCCCATGAAATGCATAGAAACTGTATGAGAGTATTATTATTTCCCTTTTCCTTCTATCCTTGTATTTTAAATGGTAACTTCTGAATGTTTTGCCTTGATGAAATGTATTTTGTAACAAAAGATGAGTCCTCCTGCCTGTAAAAAGCCTCAGACATTAGGAAAATTCCAAGGACCCAAACAATAGGTGGTAAGATTGCAGGACAGCAGGGGTCTTCCCTTGCCAATCAGACATGCTATTGAAGCAGAACCGGGAGTTCTAGAACTCCAAGTACCAAGTTAATCTTACCAACGCTGCCCGTACGTGCGGATACTAGGAAGAGGGAGAACGCTGCGTGACAACTGTGAAGTAGGTGAAAAACAAAAGGTTTATTTTCTATC
>JARBWK010002285.1:0-15511 GCA_030556195.1 Anolis apletophallus
GGACCCTAGACCAAGCCCTCCTGGTAGACTCAATGTCCCGTCTCCTATCGAAGGAGCGACCTTGCCTCTCCGCAGCTGTGTCGCTATCTTCCTGAGAACTTTCCTCCCTAGCACTTTCCCATTCGGTTTCGTCCATGTTTACACTTTCAAACTCTTGGGAATTCCTCCCCCCGGGGTGTTCATGACTCCCTTCGCTGCTTCCCGTCTCCACCTGGTGATCGGAATCTATGCTAGGCCCAAACAACATCTCATCCCATGCCAGGCTCTCTGTGGGCGAATGAGGCCCATCCGAAGGGCCCTGTGCTTCGCCCCAATCATCTAGCTCATCCTCTGAATCCACATCTGCTGCTGCAGGCCCTAATGCTAATGGAACCCCGGGACCTATTCCCTGCCCTCCAGGCACGAACGAGAACTGCTGTGCTACAGGTGTCGGAGATTGTTAAATCTAAACGCCCCAAAGGGTCTTCTACCGCACCATTACAAAAGGATGAGAGGAGACTAGATGCAATAGGGAAAAAGATACATTTGTCATCAGGCCTATTAACACGTATTGCCCATTACATCACCTATATGAGTGGGTACCAAACATTTTTGTGGACAAAAATACTGCCCTATTTGGAGTTGATACCATTAAGGGATCGAGGTGTACCTAAGACATTACAGAGAGAGGCTCTGGTACTATCAAAGCTTCAAAAGAAT
Organism: Anolis apletophallus; assembly: GCA_030556195.1. Classification (NCBI taxonomy): domain Eukaryota; kingdom Metazoa; phylum Chordata; class Lepidosauria; order Squamata; family Anolidae; genus Anolis; species Anolis apletophallus. The sequence continues at coordinate 700 of JARBWK010002285.1, forward strand.
GTGGGGAAGCATATTTCTGACACAGCAGGAAGGTTGTTTGCTTCTGCGACAACACTAAGGCGATATGCATGGCTTAAGTCTTCAACTTTGTCAGAGGAAGGTAGAGCCTTGGCTGAGGATCTACCTATGAGTGATCAGGGCCTCTTCCATCCGGATACAGATGAGAAGATTAAAAATAAGCAAGAAGTGAGGCAGGCGGCACATAAGCTAGGCCATCCCCCAACACAATCCTATTATCCACAAAGGCCTAGATGGCAGAATAACAACTCCTATTACAGAAAACCCTTTAATAGAAAGACAAGGGGTTGGGGAAACAATAGATTCCAGGGTAACAGGAATCAGAATTACTTCCCAAAGTCAAGATTTAATCCCTATCAAGGAAAGCAAAAAAGTCAAGGACAACCTAAACGGCGTCTTTGATGTTCACCATACTGAAAGTGAACAATTTAGTACGGCAGAAAAAAAATGTTAAGTCTATTATTTTTGATAACACTATAAGTTCAAAGCAGGAGGTAGTTATGAAAGATGTGGTATGTTATAAGGATGGACTTTTTCCCTTTTTCAATGAATGGAAGGCAATCACATCTGACAAATGGGTGTTGAAAATAGTACAGTGGGGCTATTTCTTAGAGCTTTTGGAGCACCCGCCTTTGGGTAATGTTAATTCTACTAATGCATCTACTGCATTATTAGACGAAGTTGAGACTCTCCTGCGGAAAGGGGCAATTACACCTTTGCACCAATCTGAATTTAAAAATTGTTTCTTCTCTAGGTATTTTTTAGTTAAAAGGAAGAATGGAGGTGTTAAGACAATTTTGGACTTGAGAAATGTTAATACTTTCATATATTGCGACAAGTTTAGAATGGTTACTCTAAATTCAATTCTGCCGTTACTAAATAAAGGGTTGTGGTTTGCCACCATTGATTTGCGTGATGCATATTTCCACATCTCAATAGCAGAACAACACCGAAGATACCTTTCTTTTATTATAGGAGAAAAGGGATAGTGTTTCAATGTCTTGCCTTTTGGCCTTACTACAGCACCTAGGGTGTTTACAAAATGTATGGCAGTGGTGACTGCGTACTTACATCTGCGGAAGGTAACTGTTTATCCTTATCTGGATGACTGGCTACTGGTCGCAGAGTCTAGACATAGTTTAAAACTGAACATTGATTTTACACTTTCTCTCCTACAGTCCATAGGATTGGTGGTAAACACGGAAAAGTCCAATTTAGCCCCAACAAACAGGATCCAGTTTATTGGAGCAGTAATAGACTCCGTGCAAGAGAAGGTTTTCCTCCCAGAGGAGAGATATGCGGCTCTTCGAAATCAGATCACAGACATTTTAATGAACAACATGGTGTCCCCAAAACAAATTCAAATTCTGTTAGGCCATATGGCTTCAACCACAGCAGTAACACCACATGCAAGGTTGCGTCTACGGCCTCTTCAGTCTTGGCTCCACTCTGTTTTCAATCCGCAGCGGGATTGTCCTTATACAACTATGATCCTGCCTCATGCGGTCATCAATACGCTGCGATGGTGGATGGAGCCACACCATGTAATTTGCGGCCTCCCTTTCCAAAATCCAAATCCTACTCGATCTGTTACCACAGATGCATCAATGAGGGGTTGGGGAGCTCATTCAGAGGGGCTAACGGCCCAGGGCCACTGGACTGCAGAAGAACAAACTTTGCACATAAACTGTCTGGAGCTGTTGGCTGTAAAGAAGGCCCTGGCAGCTTTCGAGTTATTCCTGAGAGGCCATGTTGTACAGTTACTGATGGACAATACGACAGTAATGTATTATGTGAACAAGCAAGGTGGCACTCACTCTCAAACACTGCTGCGCATAACACTACAGTTATGGGAATGGTGTATAGAAAAGGGCATTCACATCGTAGCCATACATCTTCCAGGAGAAGAAAACGTAGAAGCAGATGCCTTGAGCAGATCCCCTCTGACACTCCACAAGTGGTCGCTACATCGGGAGGAATTGTTTCTGATCTTCAAAGCTTGGGGAAACCTGCGAGTCGACCTCTTTGCCTCTCCTCAGAATGCGAAGTGCGAGTTGTTTTGTGCACGCATGAGACCCAACCTGAATTTCGGGTGTTTAGGGGACGCATTTCTCCTAACATGGAACAAGGGACTATACTATGTGTTCCCCCCGTTTCCGCTGTTGCTGAGGGTAGTGGCAAAGCTTCAAAAGGACAGTTCAGAAGCAATTGTGATCATGCCATGGTGGCCAAGGCAGCCGTGGTTTTCGATTCTGTTGAAATTGAGCAAGGGTGTCTTCACCCGTCTTCGGGACAGACTGGACCTGTTGACGTCACAGAGCGGCCTAGTGTTATATCCAGAGGCATCCAAACTGAAACTAACAGCATGGAGGCTTTTCCCGCTAAAGTAGATCAAGGGCCTCAATTTTCTTCACAAGTGATGAAATTTATAAATGTGGCCCATAGGGAGTCTACTAAGAAGTCTTACACTTATAAATGGACACGCTTCACCAAGTTTGCATTGCCCAAGGGTGAAGATCCTTTATTGGCTCCAAATTCTGTGGTGCTTGATTTTTTGGCTTCGTTAGCAGATTCTGGACTATCAGTGTCATCTTTAAAATGTTATGCTGTGGCCATTTCATGGTACAGGAGAAAGTCGAATTTGCCATCTTGTTTTTCAGATCCAATGATTAAATTGTTTCTAAAAGGGGTCAGTAATTCAATCCCACAAGTATCTCCTGTAGTACCGGCATGGGATTTGCAGCTGGTTTTAACATCACTGACTAAGAGTCCGTTCGAGCCAATGGCCACAATTGACTTGCCTTTCTTGTCCTGGAAGACGGTTTTACTAGTGGCTTTGGTTTCGGCAAGAAGAGCGAGTGAACTATGTGCTCTTCGTTTGGATGTTCCTTATGTTAGGTTTCATAAGGATAAAGTGGTATTAAGAACGGATGTGGCTTTTTTTCCGAAAGTAGCCACGAAGTTTCATGGATCTCAGGAAATAATTTTGCCGGCATTGTTTCAAAGCCCAACTACTCCGATGGAGAGAATGCTACATTGCCTGGACATTAGGAGAGCGGTAGCTTTCTATTTAGATAGGACATCAAGTATTAGAAAGACAACAACATTGTTTGTGAAATATAGGGAAGATACAAAGGGACTAGCTTTGTCTTCCCAAAGAATGTCTTCGTGGATTGTATTGGCTATCTGCCAGGCATATAAGATGGCGGGTAAGTTGCCTCCTTTGCAGGTTAAAGGGCATTCCACGAGGGCCGTGTCGACGTCGTCTGCCTTCATGAGAGGAGTCTCGCTGGAAGCAGTATGTCGTGTGGCTACCTGGTCTACTCCGCTTACCTTCGTGACTCACTACAAGATGGACGTCACGTCAAGGAGGGAGTCGGAGTTCGGAAGGGCTGTCCTGTTTTCTGCGGTGGCATGACGCCCACCAGCCAAGGTAATGGCTCGTTAATCTATCACAAGTACGATTCACAGTGACCATGAAAAGGAATTATTGGTTGCTTACCTGTAACCGTAGTTCCTTGAATGGTCACCTGTGAATCGTACAATCCCTCCCTATCCTCCCCTCAGGTCATGCACCTTGATTTCTTCTGTCTATATTATGGCGGAAGAGAACTGAGGGGTCAGCCTGTGTCGGGCTATTTATAAGGGAGGTGGGCGGGCCTTATTAATGATTGACATTTGTATTTCAGAAGGTTCCGACATTGCTTGCGCTGGCGCTTATATATCACAAGTACGATTCACAGGTGACCATTCAAGGAACTACGGTTACAGGTAAGCAACCAATAATTTTTCAACCCTTTTTGAGCCGCGGCACATTTTTTACATTTACAAAATCCTGGGGCACACCACCAACCAAAATGACACAAAATGACACTCTAACACAGTAATACATATAGTTAATGTGTTTTTAAATGTATGTAAACACTCAGTGTGAAACCTGGGCCTGTTTCAATGAACACAACATAGATATCCTGGCAGGAATGGCAGAAAGTCACACACGAAGGTCTTGCTCAACAGTTGTCAGTCATGGGGAAACCTCGGCCCTCTGGGTGCTTTGGACTTCAACTCCCACCATTCCTAACAGCCTGAGGCCCTTTCCTGTTTAAGTGGCTGAGGGGAAAAAAGGAAAAGGGCCTGAGGCTGCTAGGAATGGTGGAAGTTGGAGTCCAAAACACCTGGAAGGTCCAAGTCTGCCCATGCCAGCTTTCGATTCCATCGCCACATCTATCTTCAGCCTCTGGCGGTTTGAATATATGTGATTATCTACATGATTTTCTACCTTGTCGCTATGATTATGGTGCTGCTTCTTTAAATTGTGTTATTGTGCGGATCCCAGAACTGACATTGGATAACATCGTGGGGATACACTTTGTTTTTTGCACTCACTTCCGTGATTTCGTCAAATATCGCGAGTTTTCCATAGAGGAGTGCTCCGTGAACTCGCTACTTCCTGGTTTGCAACTCCTCCGCTCTCTGTGGCGACCACGCCGAACTACCTTATGTAAGACTTTTGATTTTCTCCAGCAGGGTTGGGTACTTTGAATGTGTTTTTGCATATGATTATGTATGATTAGCTGTGCATTTTGTACTGTGATGAAGCGGCACTCCTTTAATAAGTAAGGGTATTGGAGGTTCCAATTTCCCACGCCACACCTGATGATCGCCACGGCACACTGGTTGGGAAACACTGTTGTAACTAACCAAGCAATTGTGCCTTAGAAACCATCCAGATTGCAACCTTGTGAACAAATAAACTGAATGATTGTTCTTTAAAGAAAAGACCAGCCTCTCTGTTTTGAAATTAGTCCTTTGGGGACTTGGTGGCAGCGGAAAGGAAACAACAAGGGGATTCTCCTCAGGCCAATAGGGAAATCTCCTGATATATGGTGGCAGCTTAAAAGTCAGAAATAAGGGATTTTTGACAGGAATGAAGATTCCATAGCGGTGGCCATTAATCAAGTTTGAAGCCGCACTTTTTTTACAGTTGGAAACTAGGAAAACCATTTCCCTACTTTCCAACAGACCTCACAAACTCTGCCATAGATGTGGGCGAAACATCAGGAGAGAATGCTTCTGGAACATAAGAACATAAGAAGAGCCATGCTGAATCGGGCCTCAGCCCATCTAGTCCAGCATTCTGTGTCACACAGTGGCCCACTAGTTGTACACGGGGATCTCTAGCAGAAAGGAGGGCAAAACCCTCACCTGCTTCCGACCCCCCACAACCAGTACCCGGGGAAATCCTGCCTGCCTCAATCAACACAGAGGTGGCACTTGGATGTCTATTTCAGTAACTACTGATTCCCTTGGTATCCATGAATCTGTCCAATCCTGCCTTGAAGCTGTCCAGGCTGACAGCTGTCACAACCTCCTCTGGAAGTGAATTCCATAACCCAATGACCCTCTGGGTGAAGAAATATTTCCCTTTATTAGTCCTAACTTTCCTACCTTGGAGCTTTAGGGAGTGCCCCCTAGTCCTACTGTTGTGTGACAGAGAAAATATTTTTTCTTTATTCCCCTTTTCTATCCCATGCATGATTTTATACACTTCGATCAAGTCACCTCTTAAAACGCCGTCTTTCAAGGCTGAAAAGACCAAGGCGTTGCAACCTGATTTCATAAGGGAGCTGCTCCATCCCTTGGATCATTTTTGTTGCCCTTCTTTGTACCTTTTCCAGTTCCGTTATATCCTTCTTAAGGTGCGGTGACCAGAATTGTACACAGTACTCCAGATGTGGCCTCACCATAGATTTGTAGAGAGGCAATACAACATTTGCCGACCTATTTTCGATTCCCTTCCTGATCATGCCCAGCATAGAATTTGCTTTTTCACTGCTGCAGCGCACTGGGTTGACATCTTCATTGAGCTGTCCACCAAGACCCCAAGATCCCTTTCCTGGTTTGTCTCAGAAAGCTTTGATCCCATCAGTTGATAAGTGTATTTGGGGTTCTTTGCCCCGATGTGCATGACTTTACACTTGTTTAGGTTAAAATGCATTTGCCACTTTGTTGCCCATTCACTCAATTTCGAGAGATCTTTCTGGAGCTCTTTACAGTCAGTTTCATTTTTAACTACCCTGAACAGTTTAGTGTCATCTGCAAACTTTGCTACCTCACAATTTACTTCTACATCCAGATCATTTATGAATAAATTAAAAAGTAACGGTCCTAAAACTGAACCTTGGGGTACGCCACTTCTCACCTCTTTCCATCCAGAGAAGTGTCAATTTATTACCACCCTTTGTTTCCTACAGTTTAGCCAGGTTCCAATCCAGGACAAGACCTGTCCCCTGATTCCATGGCTGAAGAGCTTATTTAGGAGCCTTTGGTGAGGGACTTTGTCAAAAGCCTTTTGAAAGTCAAGGTAAACAATATCGACTGGGTCCCCTTTATCTATGTGTTTATTTACACCCTCAAAGAATTCTATCAAGTTAGTAAGACATGATTTGCCTTTGCAGAAACCATGTTGATTTTCCTTCAGCAATGCCTGTTCTTCTATGTGCTTAGTAATTTTTTCTTTAATAATGGTTTCCATCACTTTGCCTGGAACTGAGGTTAGACTAACTGGCCTATAATTTCCTGGGTCACCCCTGGATCCTTTCTTGAAGATCGGAGTTACATTTGCCTCCCTCCAGTCCTCGGGTACAGTGCCTGATCTTAGAGAAAGGTTATATATTTTGGCTAGAATTTCAGCAATTTCACACTTGAGTTCCTTAAGAACTCTGGGGTGGATGCCATCTGGCCCTGGTGATTTGTTGACATTTAGTTTAGTAAGGCATGACTGCACAGCTTGGAAAATTCACAACAACACATACGCTTATTGTTACCATCTTGAAACACCTGAGAAAGTTTTCTTCTTTTACAAAAGAGGGGGGGGGGCACACAAAATTATAAAGCTTTTTTATATTTAAAAAAATCCATTAAGAGAAGTCAAACGTTTACTTTAGACTACAATATCAAGAATGCCTATTCTGGTTGGAGAATACTGGGGATTATAGTTGGGTGTGATCCTGGACTCATCGCTGAGCCTGGAATCCCAGGTTTCGGCGGTGACCAGGGGAGCATTTGCAGTTAAAACTTGTGCACCAGCTCTGCCCGTACCTTGGGAAGTCTGACTTGGCCATGGTGGTCCATGCTCTGGTTACATCCCATATAGATTACTGCAATGCTCTCTACATGGGGTTGCCTTTGAAGACTGTTTGGAAGCTGCAACTAGTCTAATGGACAGCAGCCAGGTTGATAACAGGAGTGACATTCAGAGAGCATACAACTCCCCTGTTGTGCCAGCTCCACTGGCTGCCAGTTTGCTACCGGGCACAATTCAAAGTGCTGGCTTTAGCCTTTAAAGCCCTAAACCAGTGTTTCTCAACCTGGGGGTCGGGACCCCTGGAGGGGTCACGAGGGACTGTCAGAGGGGTCGCCAAAGACCATCTGAAAACACAGCATTTTCTGTTGATCATGGGGTGTGTGTGTTAAGGAAGTTTGGCCCAATTCTATCTTTGGTGGAGTTCAGAAGGCTATTTGATTGTAGGTGAACTATAAATCCCAGCAACTACAACTTCCAAATGTCAAGTCTATTTTCCCCAAACTCCACCAGCGTTCACATTTGGGCATATTGATATTCATGCCAAGTTTGGTCCAAATCCATCATTGTTTTGAGTTGACAGTGCTCTCGGGATGTAGGTGAACTACAACTCCAAAACTTAACGTCAGTGCCCACCAAACCCTTCCAGTATTTTCTGTTGGTCATGGGAATTTGTGTCCCAAGTTTGGTTCAATTCCAACATTGGGGAGGGGGGGAGGGTTCAGAATGCTCTTTGATTGTAGGTGAACTATAAATCCCAGCAACTACAACTCCCAAATGACAACATCAATCTCGCCCTCCCTTTGGGCGTATTGGGTATATGTACCAAATTTGGTCCAGTGAATGAAAATGCATCCTGCATATCAGATATTTACATTATGCTTCATAACAATAGCAAAACCATAGTTGTGAAGTAGCAATGAAATAATACGATTGGGGGTCACTACAACATGAGGAACTGTATTAAGGGGTCACAGCATTACGAAGGTTGAGAACCACTGCCCTAAACGGTTCTGGTCCAACTTACCTGTCCGAACGCATCTCTCCCTATGAACCATCGAGATGTTTAAGATCATCCAGAGAGGCCCTGCTCTCGGTCCCGCCTTCTTCGCAGGCGCAATTGGCGGGGACGAGAGGCAGGGCCTTTTCAGTGGTGGCTCCTTGGCTTTGGAACGCCCTCCCTAGTGACATCAGATCGGCCCCCTCCCTCCTGACATTTCGCAAGAAAGTCAACACCTGGCTGTTTGAGCAGCCATTTGCTGATGAAATTTAACGGTTTAATTAGGTATATGGAATGACGACGATGTGACGGAGAGTGATTTCAACGTGATGCTGGGACTGTAATTGTATGTTTTAATTGCTAATTGTTGTGTTATATTTATTTATTTATTTATTTATTGTTTGGACTTTTATGCCGCCAACTCCACAAGGCTCGCAGCGGCTTACAAAAGCCAAGCAGCTACACAAAGAAATACATCATCAATACACAAACAGGGAACAATACAACAGTACGAAGGGAAAAGATGGGGGGGGGGAGCAGAGGACGTCAGGGGAGAGCCCAGCGGATCACGCGGGCCCTACTCTCCCGTCGAAGGGGGAGCAGAGGTGGTCTCAAAGTGGTCCCACCAAAATGGTCCGAACCGGCCAGCCCCCATTGACCAGGGGTCTGGTGGGGGTGTCCAGTCTGCGGGAATGCTGACCTTCTTCCACTGTGGGCCTAAGAGAGAGGGCTTCCGTTGCCTGAAGCCCGGACCCCAGAAGGTTCTGACCCGCCACGGGTTCCAGGACCTGGGCTCGGGCGAGGCAGGTCTCCCCTCTCTCAGGCGATCAATGGCATGCATCCCAAGGCCGGGGGGCCTGCTGGTCTTAGGCCTCCAACGCCGCCTTTTCCGGCGGCCACCTGGCCTCCATGCTGGGCGCCCCCCGGGGCTTGCCAATTCCAGAACTATACTGTCCCGGCTCAGTGGACCTGTCAGCCCCCGGCCATCGGAGGGAGGCGGGGGGTTGTGGCCCGGTCGCTAATAGAGGGTTACTGATGGTTTGTTTTGCTCGTGTTTTCATTGGAGAGCAGAGACTGCCTTGTGTAAACCGGCCCGAGTCTCCTTTGGGCTGAGAGGGGCGGTATAGAAATGTGATAAATAATTAATAGTTGGGGTTTTGGGAGTCTTTGTTTTTTTTTCCAGTTTGATTTTTGGAGCACTGTGCTTGGTGAAAGAGATGGCCCCCTTTGCTGATGCTTCTCCCTGCAATGGTGCTGCTTCCCTTGTGGGGCCCACAAAGACCTTTCCCGTTTAATTTGTTTAATAACCACATTATTATCATTATTATTAAAGTAATTATTATTATTCTCTGAAAGCGCAGGGCTTTCCAAAACGAGAAAAGATCCAATCATTTCCTAAATCACAGCATCTTGTCTGGAAAGCTCTGCCTCCTTTTTCCTCAGCAGGGACACAACATGCTTCCTAGACAACGCTCAGACGCAGGCTTCTTCCTCCTGTAGGCCTTCTGCTCTTCAGCGCATGCGCCTGACCACACACTTACCCCCTCCCCTCTTGTTGAGAGCTTTCGTTTCTCTCCAGCTCCATCGTGCTCCCCGCGCGCATGCGCATTTCCCTCACGCAAATGGGGCGGGGCGGAGAGCACCTGTTTCTGATTGGAGCGCAATGGGATTCTTTCCTAGGATCTAGACCGCGGAGGGAGACGGCTGTTTGTGCTGCGACGGTCTTTCTAGCATTTTCCACGGAGGGCGCTTTGTCCCCCCTTCTTCCCCGGCGCCTTTCGGGTTCTTCTCGTGAGAGGAGGCCTCTGAGGGAGAGTGGGCGGGGGCACGCTCTCTCAGCCTCAGAGGGAAACCCTGCCAAAGCGCTTCTGGATCAATCTGGGCGGGAAAGCCACCACATAAGGCTTCCATAGGCCCGAAACGGCATGAAGGAAGGAAGGCCCACTACCAAGCCTCTCAGGGCAGAACGGGGTTTACACCCTGGACCAGGCCTGGGCAAACCTGGAGCCCTCAGGTGTTTTGGACTTGAACTCCCACAATTCCTCACAGACTCAGGCCTTTTCCGTTCCCCTCAGCCGCTTAAGCGGCTGAGGGGGAAACGGAAAAGGCCTGAGTCTGTGAGGAATTGTGGGAGTTCAAGTCCAAAACACCTGAGGGCCCAAGTTTGCCCAGGCTGAGGGAAAAAGGAAAAGGCCTGAGTCTGTGAGGAATTGTGGAAGTTACAGTCCAAAACACCTGGAGGGCCCAAGTTTGCCCAGGCTGAGGGGAAAAGGAAAAGGTCCGAGTCTGTGAGGAATTGTGGGAGTTCAAGTCCAAAACACCTGGAGGGCCCAAGTTTGCCCAGGCTGAGGGGAAAGGAAAAGGCCTGAGTCTGTGAGGAATTGTGGGAGTTCAAGTCCAAAACACCTGGAGGGCCCAAGTTTGCCCAGGCTGAGGGGAAAAAGGAAAAGGCCTGAGTCTGTGAGGAATTGTGGGAGTTCAAGTCCAAAACACCTGGAGGGCCCAAGTTTGCCCAGGCTGAGGGAAAAAGGAAAAGGCCTGAGTCTGTGAGGAATTGTGGGAGTTCAAGTCCAAAACACCTGGAGGGCCCAGGTTTGCCCAGGCTGAGGGGGAAAGGAAAAGGCCTGAGTCTGTGAGGAATTGTGGGAGTTCAAGTCCAAAACACCTGGAGGGCCCAAGTTTGCCCAGGCTGAGGGAAAAAGGAAAAGGCCTGAGTCTGTGAGGAATTGTGGGAGTTCAAGTCCAAAAACACCTGGAGGGCCCAAGTTTGCCCAGGCTGAGGGGGAAAGGAAAAGGCCTGAGTCTGTGAGGAATTGTGGGAGTTCAAGTCCAAAACACCTGGAGGGCCCAAGTTTGCCCAGGCTGAGGGGAAAAGGAAAAGGCACCTGGAGGGAGTCTGTGAGGAATTGTGGGAGTTGGAGTCCAAAACACCTGAAAGGCCCAAGTTTGCCCAGGCTGAGGGGAAAGGAAAAGGCCTGAGTCTGTGAGGAATTGTGGGAGTTCAAGTCCAAAACACCTGGAGGGTCCAAGTTTGCCCAGGCTGAGGGGGGAAAGGAAAAGGCCTGAATCTGTGAGGAATTGTGTAGGAGTTCAAGTCCAAAACACCTGGAGGGCCCAAGTTTGCCCAGGCTGAGGGGGAAAGGAAAAGGCCCGAGTCTGAGGAATTGTGGGAGTTCAAGTCCAAAACACCTGGAGGGCCCAAGTTTGCCCAGGCTGAGGGGGAAAGGAAAAGGCCTGAGTGGAGGGCCCAAGTTTGCCCAGGCTGAGGGGGAAAGGAAAAGGCCTGAGTCTGTGAGGAATTGTGGGAGTTCAAGTCCAAAACACCTGGAGGGCCCAAGTTTGCCCAGGCTGAGGGGGAAAGGAAAAGGCCTGAGTCTGTGAGGAATTGTGGGAGTTCAAGTCCAAAACACCTGGAGGGCCCAAGTTTGCCCAGGCTGAGGGGGAAAGGAAAAGGCCCGAGTCTGTGAGGAATTGTGGGAGTTCAAGTCCAAAACACCTGGAGGGCCCAAGTTTGCCCAGGCTGAGGGGGAAAGGAAAAGGCCCGAGTCTGTGAGGAATTGTGGGAGTTCAAGTCCAAAACACCTGGAGGGCACACGTTTGCCCTGGCTGTGGGTAAAGGAAAAGGCCTGAGTCTGTGAGGAATTGTGGGAGTTCAAGTCCAAAACACCCGGAGGGCCCAAGTTTGCCCAGGCTGAGGGGAAAAGGAAAAGGTCCGAGTCTGTGAGGAATTGTAGGAGTTCAAGTCCAAAACACCTGGAGGGCCCAGGTTTGCCCAGGCTGAGGGGGAAAGGAAAAGGCCTGAGTCTGTGAGGAATTGTGGGAGTTCAAGTCCAAAACACCTGGAGGGCCCAAGTTTGCCCAGGCTGAGGGGGAAAGGAAAGGGCCGAGTCTGTGAGGAATTGTGGGAGTTCAAGTCCAAAACACCTGGAGGGCCCAAGTTTGCCCAGGCTGAGGGGGGGAAAGGGCCTGAAGGAATTGTGGGAGGTCCAAAACACCTGGAGGGAGTGCCCAGGCCTGCTGAGGGGGAAAGGAAAAGGTGAGGAATTGTGGGAGTTCAAGTCCAAAACACCTGGAGGGCCCAAGTTTGCCCAGGCTGAGGGGAAAAGGAAAAGGCCTGAGTCTGTGAGGAATTGTGGGAGTTCAAGTCCAAAAAAACACCTGAGGGGCCCAAGTTTGCCCAGGCTGAGGGGGAAAGGAAAAGGCCTGAGTCTGTGAGGAATTGTGGGAGTTCAAGTCCAAAAAACCTGAGGGCCCAAGTTTGCCCAGGCTGAGGGGGAAAAGGAAAAGGCCTGAGTCTGTGAGGAATTGTGGGAGTTCAAGTCCAAAACACCTGGAGGGCCCAAGTTTGCCCAGGCTGAGGGGGAAAGGAAAAGGCCTGAGTCTGTGAGGAATTGTGGGAGTTCAAGTCCAAAACAACTGAGGGCCCAAGTTTGCCCAGGCTGAGGGGAAAGGAAAATGCCTGAGTCTGTGAGGAATTGTGGGAGTTCAAGTCCAAAACACCTGGAGGGCCCAAGTTTGCCCAGGCTGAGGGGGAAAGGAAAAGGCCTGAGTCTGTGAGGAATTGTGGGAGTTCAAGTCCAAACACCACCAAGTTTGCCCAGGCTGAGGGGGAAAGGAAAAGGCCTGAGTCTGTGAGGAATTGTGGGAGTTCAAGTCCAAAACTCCTGAGGGGGAAAGGAATAGGCCTGAGGCTGTGAGGAATTGTGGGAGTTGAAGTCCAAAACACCTGAGGGGGAAAGGAAAAGGCCTGAGGCTGTGAGGAATTGTGGGAGTTCAAGTCCAAAACACCTGAGGGCCCAAGTTTGCCCAGGCTGAGGGAAAAGGAAAAGGCCTGAGTCTGTGAGGAATTGTGGGAGTTCAAGTCCAAAACACCCTGAGGGCCCCCGGGCCTCCCCCCCCCCTAGTTTCCAACAGACCTCACAAACTTGAATTTGTTTTTTTTTGGTTATTTGTATGCATCGGAGAAACTGCAAGTCGCTTTTGGTGAGAGAATTGGCCATCTGCAGGAGGTTGCCTGGGGACACCTAGATGTTTTGATGTTTTAACATCCTTCTGATGTCCCCACATAAGCTGAGCTGACAGAGGAGCTCATCCGTGCTCTCCCCAGATTTGAACTCCGCGATCTGTCGGTCTCCAGTCCTGCCGGCATAAACCCACTGCCTTCACTGATGTCCGCGCATGAGCTGGAGCTGACAGAGGGAGCTCATCCGTGCTCTCCCCGGATTCGAGCCTGTGACTCCGTCGGTTCAGCCCTGCCGCACAAACCCACCGCGCCACCGGGTGGGGCTCCTATGGATCCGAGGATGCCTGCCAGATGTGGGCGAAACGGTCAGGAGAGAATGTTTCTGCAACATGGCCATACATCCCGGAAAACTCACAGCAACCCAGAGTTTTACATTCTCTCAGCTCGGAAGGGACAAACCTCTTTCTGAACAAATCCAGCCAAGAAAGACCCTCTGACAGAGCTGTCTGGGAGTCCCAGCTCATGAACAACTCTAAAGGCACACAGCAACAAAGACTGGGTCTACACTGCCATAATGCAGTTTAATGCATGGGCAAGCTTGGGTCCTCCCTGCAGGTGTGTTTTGGACTCCAACTCCCACCATTCCTAACAGCCTCAGCCCTTCCGTTCCCTCAGCCCACTTAGTCCGAAACACCGGAGGGAGGGCCAAAGCTTGCCTATGCCAGGTCTATGCTGACCATAGGCCAAAGCCTCCAAGTAAGAAAATAAAATGATGACGTGACTCAAGCATCATCAGAGTATGCAGTGGCAGAGGAGGAACATGCCAGGGGAGAGGAGGTGGGTATTTGTTTTTGCTTGCTTCCCAGGGAAGAACAAGGAGGACCCTGACCAGTTTACTGAATATAAACAACCACCGGGACCTTGTTCCATGAGGGGAGAAAGTGGAGTGTCTTCTTTACCATACCATTTCATTCCGTTCTGTTTACAGCAATGGTTCTTAACCTGGTGGGTCAGTGGGACCACTAGTGGGCCGTGAGGGTGAAAATCTGGTCCACGAACCTCCTTCCTCTTTTTTATTTTATTTTCGCTCCTTTTGTTTCGCCTGCCACTCCTTCCTTGTAACTGACCAGCCCCCAGCCTCTTGGATAGACCACATCAGCTCTAGATTATTAAATACGGTTTTCTATGGGTGAGCTGATGTGACTACTGGATGGCATATGTTCTGAATCATAAACTAGAGCTGATGTGGTCGGGTCCTAGGCAGCTTGAATCAGCAATCCAAATAACCAAACCATTTTTGAAGTGTAATTCTAGCCAACACATATTTTTGATAGCATAGGGAAGGCTGTAGAGTTTGCTTTGCTGTCTGTGCCCCTGCTCAGAAGATTTCACCTCACTTTCTGTCCCTTTGAGAATTAGATTTTGAAAAAAAAAATTGTTTCAAAAGAATTGGCGATAAAGTTTCATTGGAGAAACTTTTTCTTCATGATTATATTTTCAGGATTGAATTTCCCTTCCTAGGGGTAGATATCTTCCCCTTCCTGTTATCTCACCCCCTTTCTTAATTATGAGTCATTTGCAAGTCAGATGTTTGTAACCAGGAGTGCCTGATATTCACCCCTCACCTCCACATATTTTTGTCCATTCCTACCGCAATCCTATGTTGTGAGCTATCACAGAGTGTGCAGTTCCCGCCCATTTGCATTCTTTTTTTTTTTAAAGAAAAGGAAAACCCCAGTTGCAGAAA
>JARBWK010002286.1:0-15505 GCA_030556195.1 Anolis apletophallus
TCGGCAGAGAAGGAAATGCCCGCCCCTCTTTCCCTGCCGAGAACTAACGCGACTCGAGCCTTGAAGCGCTTTAGTTCTCGGCAGGGAAAGAGAGGCGTCCGCTCCTCCTTCCCCCCCAAGATCTAAACCGCTCCAAGGCTTGGGGCGAATTAGATCTTGGGAGGGAAGAAGGAGCGGACGCCTCCCTTCTCTGCCAAGATCTAAACCACTCCAAGGCTTGGGGCGAATTAGATCTTGGGAGGGAAGAAGGAGCGGACGCAGGGCCGGCCAGACCTTTTCCAGGGGGGTAGGCAAAGAATATTTTGGCGCCCCCGGCCGCCGCGTCACTTGGTCCCGCCTCCGCCGCCGCCTCCGCCGCTGCCCAGCCGGCCCCATGCGCAGAATTGTCGGTGCTTTGGGTGGTGCGCCGCTGTGGGCGGGTGGGGCCGGCTGTGCAGCGGCGGCAGAGGCGGAGGCAAGGTGGCGGCGGAGGCAGGGTGGCGCAGTGGCGCCCCTCCCAGCCAGTGACGCCCCGCCCAGCCGGTCGCGCCCTACGCGGCCGCTTACATTGCGGAATCGCAAAAGCCGGCTCTGAGCGGACGCCCCCCCCTTCCCTGCCAAGATCTAAACCGCACCAAGGCCGGGAAGGAGGGGTGGAGGGAACCTTTGTCCTGTCTCCCTGTTTTTCCTCATTAGTTGGGTTGCAAAATGCGCTAGTTTGCAATAGGCTGGGAGGATCTTCAGCTGGCATTTTTGTGATGCTCAAGTTGTTTCCATCCAATCAGCTGAGAGCACACATAGCCAGGACAGGACCCAAAATTTGAATATGTATGGATCTTAAGGCATAAATATGACTGTATCTTCACAATAAAGACATGTTAGCTTTGCGGATCACTCAGGACTGTGGCTTTCATCCTTTCCAGCTGGTCAGAACCTTTTCTCGGTGGGGCACGCTTCCAGGATTTGGTGAGACTATTGATTTGGGATATTTTGGGATTTCTAGCGTTTAAAAGTATCCACCAAATCCTATTTAGGAATCCCCGTTTTTAGGGGTTTTTGATGTCCTTGGCCCCATCTGGGCAAGGCCCTTTCTATTGTTCGGTAACATAGTCAGGAGAAAGAAGAAAAGTAAGTCTTACTGTGAAAGAAAGCAGGCTGAGGCCTAGGCAGGAGAATCAAGTGGAGGAAGAGCTGCTGTGTGTGGAGGGCAAGGTCGAAAGGAAGCCTGTTTGCAAAGTTCTGTCTGCGAGAGGTTTGAGAATAGGGAAGGAGGAATGGTGGCCAATCAGAGCCGGTGTAGCAAATTCTGCCTCTGTGGTAACCAATCATGATGTTTGAATGTAGGGGGTGGGACTTTAGAGCCCGGGAGCCAATCAGAACGCTGGCACATACAAACATACAAACATACATACAAACTTTTAGCTTTATTATATACTAGCTGAGGACCCGGTGGTGCCCGGGTTATTTGAGGAAGGCATTGTGTGCCAAGGTTGGTCCGTATCAGTTGTTCATTTGGCTCGCAGTGGTTTCGGGAAGTGAGTGAAGGATTATGGACCATGGAACATAATCCATGGTCCATCCTCCTCCAAACTGCACCAGGATGTAGGGGGTTCTGTGTGCCAAATTTGGTCTTGATCAGTCATTGAATGAGGGTCGCAGCAGTCTCGGGAAGTGAGTGGAGGTACTTCAAGTCCCATCATCCGTGGTCCATCCTCCTGAAAACTGCACCAGGGTGTAAAGTGGGTCATGGGGGCTCTATGTGCCAAGTTTGGTCTTGATCAGTCACTGGATGAGAGTCGCAGTGGTCTCAGGAAGTGAGTAAAGGTACTGCAAGTGCCATCATCCATAATCCGTCCTCCCCCAAACTGCACCAGAATGTTGAGTTGGCCATGGAGGCACTCTTTGCCAAGTTTTGTCTTTATTGGTAATTGGATGAGTGTCGCTGTGGTCTCAGGGAGTGGAGGTACTTCAAGTACCATCATCCATGGTCCATCCTACTCGAAGCTGTACCAGCATGTAGTGTAGGTCATGGGAGCTCTGTGTGCCAAGTTTGGTCTTGATCAGTCATTGGATGAGGGTCGCAGCGGTCTCAGGAAGTGAGTGGAGGTACTTCAAGCCCCATCATCCATGCTCTGCTCTTCTCCAAACTGCACCAGGACATAGAGTGAGTCATGGGGGCTCTGTGTGCCAAGTTTGATATTTATCGGTCTTTGTTGTGGGCCACAGTGGTCTCTGGGAAGCAAAGCGCTTTGAAGTACTACAAATCCCATAATCCATGGTTCATCTTTCCCAAACTGCACCAGGACGTAAAGGGCATCATGGGGGTTATGTGTGCCAAGTTTGGTCCAGGTCCGTCACCCGTGCTGGTCAGAGTAAGTGAGTGAAGGTACTGCAAGTCCTTCAAACTGCACCAGGATGTAGAGTGGGTCTTGGGGGGGGGGGGTGTCTGTGTGCCAACTGTCAGGCATTTAGCCAGGGGTTAAGGGGCTTCAGCCCCCGAAATTCTCAGGGTGGTCCGCGAGAAGGCCTTACTGGTACATTATTTAAACTGTTATGTTTATTCATATCATGATCTGATCACCATGCTCATTATATCCCACATTAATGGGGTTATTGGGATAACAATACAAAAGATTTGCTAGGGTAGACCCTCTTCCACCCAGTCTCAGCCCCCCCCCCCCCCGAACCAAACTCAGCCCCCTCCGAAACAAAATCCTGGCTACGGCCCTGCCAACTGTAGTCTTGTTCTGTCATTGTTGGGGGCCTAGTCAGGAAAATAAAGTTAAGTAAGCCTTACTGTCAATTCAGGCTGAGTACTAGTCAGGAGAATCAAGTTGAGGAAGCCTTACTGTGAATTCAAGCTGAGGCCTAGTCTCAAAAATCAAGTTGAGGAAACCTTACTGTCAATTCAGGCTGAGGCCTAGTTTGTAAAATCAGCTAAAGGAAGCCTTTTTGTAAAGAACTCTGTCTGGCACCTTTGAGATTTGGGATGTTGGAAGGCTGGCCTATCCATGGTCCATCCTCCCTCAAACTGCACCAAGACGTAAAGTGGGTCTTGGGGGTTCTGTGTGCCAAGTTTGGTTTTGTTGTCTCATTGTTGGGGGCTGCAAAGTGTTTTGGCCTGAAACTCCCACCATGTCTGACTGGCTCAGGCCTTTTCCTTACCCCCCTCTGGCACTTTAGAGTCTCGGAATGTTCGTGTTGGCTGGCCAATGGGAGTTGTTTATGCAAATAACCCCACAGTGGGAGCCAATCCGAAAGCTGCCACATGTCCTTCTGCCCTCCGGACACATACAAACATACAAACATTCCACTTCATCTATTATATAAATGGGTTCACGTCATGTGATGTATACCTCAAACAAAGAAACCATAAAACACGCAGAAACACAATACTTGCCAACAGAAATAGGCCTCAAGCAAGGTACGTTTGTAGCAAAGAAACTTTCCCCCCCAAAACCTAAAAGGCACCCAAAACAACGAGTAAAAATAAAACTACATTTACCAGCATCCTCCGGGGCAGCCTCTACATTCTGAACAACATGATTGGCTGCCAAAAAGGGCGGATTTGCATAACTGCTGCACTGGCCAGCCAACATGAAAATTCCGATCCATACTAAACTGCCAAAACATAATAAGGAAAAGGCCTGAGCCAATCCCCAACACAAACACCCAAATCACTTCTAACCGAAAATTTACACCCCAAAAAATCACAGACCACGCACAAAAGTGACAGTAAGGCTTCATTAACTTGATTTCCCTAACTAGCCCTCACTTACTGGGAAGCTGTTTACGCTCTAAATCAGGGCTGTCCAACTGGCGGCCCCGGGGCCGGATCCGGCCCCGTAGCCTGTTGGACACGGCCCCACCTATGCCCTCAGCCGCCATTTTGAATTTTTTTTTTTAAAAAAAAATCGATTTTTTTTAAATGGGCGGCGGGGGGGGAGGGGGGAGGCGGGGCAGGGAGGAGGAAGAGAGCTAGCTCCTCCTCCTTCGCCCTTCCTCCTTCCCCTCCCTGCACCGCGGCTCACGATTGGAGCCGCGGCGCGTCCGCGGGGGAGGAGGAGGGGCGAAGGAGGAGGAAGTCAGCTGGCTGCTTTCTTCCTCCTTCGCCCCTCCTCCTTCCCCTCCCCGCGCCGGCGCTCGGGATCGGGGCAAGGGCGCGCGGGGAAAGAGGGAGAAAGGAGAAGCCAGTCAGCTGACTGGCTTCTCCTCTCTCTCTTTCCCCGCGCGCGCAGGGATCCCAGGCGTCGGGCGCGCGCGAGGGAGAGAGAGAGAGAGAGAAGCCAGTCAGCGGACGGGCCTCTCTCTCTCTCTCCCAGCGCGCCCAGGCGTCGCGCGCGGGGGAGAGAGAGAGAGAGAAGCCAGTCAGCTGACTGGCATCTCTCTCTTTGCCCGCGCGCCAGGCATCAGCGCGCGGGAGGAGAGAGAGAGAGAAGCCAGTCAGCTGACTGGCATCTCTCTCTCTCTCTCTCTCCCTGTGCGCCTAGGCGCCGGCGCGCACGGAGGGAGAGAGAGAGAAGCCAGTCAGCTGACTGGCATCTCTCTCTCTCGCACCTTCCCCGCGTGCGCTGGCGCCGGGGCGCGCGGGGAGAGAGAGAGAGAGAGGAGCCAGGCAGCTGACTGGCATCTCTCTCTCTCCCCCCAGGCGCGCCCAGGCGTCGGCGCGAGCTGGAAGGAGAGAGAGAGAGAGAGAAGCCAGTCAGCTGACTGGCATCTCTCTCTCTCTCTCTCCCCCGCGCCCAGGCGCCGGCGCGCTGAAGGGGAAGAGAGAGAGAGAGAAGCCAGTCAGCTGACTGGCATCTCTCTCTCCCCCCGCGCCCAGGCGTCGGCGCGAGCGAGGGAGGAGAGAGAGAGAGAGAGAAGCCAGTCAGCTGACTGGCATCTCTCTCTCTCCCCCGCGCCCAGGCATCGGCGCGGCGGGGGAAGGAGAGAGAGAGAGAGAGAGAAGCCAGTCAGCTGACTGGCATCTCTCTCTCTCTCCCCTGTGCCCAGGCGCCGGGGCGGGAGGAGAGAGAGAGAGAGAAGCCAGTCAGCTGACTGGCATCTCTCTCTCTCTCTCTCCCCGCGCGCCCAGGCGTCGTCGGCGCCGCTGCAGGGAAGGAGAGAGAGAGAGAGAGAAGCCAGTCAGCTGACTGGCATCTCTCTCTCTCTCCCGTGCGCCCAGGCGTCGGCGCGGCGCGGGGGAAGGAGAGAGAGAGAAGCCAGTCAGCTGACTGGCATCTCTCTCTCTCTCTCTCTCCCTGCGCGCCTAGGCGCCGGCGCGCGCTGCTGGGAGAGAGAGAGAGAGAGCCAGTCAGCTGACTGGCATCTCTCTCTCTCTCTCTTCCCCCGCGCGCCCAGGGGCGGGGCGGGGCGGGGCCTGGGGCGGGGCTGGGGTAAGGGCTGGGGCGGGGCCGAATGGCCCCCCAGGTCATCAGTGACCTCAAGTCCGGCCCTTGGCCGGATAGAAGTTGGACAGCACTGCTCTAAATTGACAGTAAGACTTCATTAACTTGATTTCCCTAACTAGGCCTCACTTAGTGGGAAGCTGTTTACGCTCTGAATTGACAGTAAGGCTTCATTAACTTGATTCTCCAAAAAGGGCACAGCAACGCGTGCCGGGTACAGCTAGTAAAGGTATAAAGATAGAGATAGAGATAGAGATCTCAAGAATACTTCCATAATTGCTCAGCGGTTTTTAATGCAAAATTGATAACACTATGTAACAAACATTTTAAAAACCTGTTCCTGTCTTGAAAGTGTTGTTTCCTGTTCAATTGTACGGTACTTACTTTGAAAGTAGTTGTTTCTACTACAGAAACTTTGTTATTGTGGCAGAAACTATGTTGAATTGGTCGAGATTCAATGGGATACTTATTGAAACACTGTAGCAATATGTGCTGCAGGATGTCTTTCCCGCAGAAACAAAATTCTGCAGTTTAATCAACTTTCTCCATGTTTTTATGATAGAACCAATTAGGAAGTGATGTTTATAAATCATTTTAATTGAGCATTCCAATCAGAAAGCATGCCTCGACCCAGAAGGAGAGGCCAATAATAATAATAATAATAATAATAATAATAAATAAAGCTGCCGCTGGGGAGATGGTAGCAGGGTATAAATAAAGTTTATTATTACTACTACCGTGTTTCCCCGAAAGTATGACACCCCCGATTGTAAGACGTATTGGGGGTGTCAGAGGGGTCAGCTTATATAAGCCGTACCCCGAAAGTAAGACGTACTGCAGGCGGCATGGCGTGGCTTCCTGGCTGGGCGACGAGAGGGGCTCAAAAGGGGCCCGGAATCCTCCTCCTCTTCCTTCCAGTGGTGCCTTCCATCCTCCTCCTCTTCCTCCCAGCGGCGCCTTTTCCCTCGTCGGTTCCGCCCCTCCCTTCAGTGAAGGGAGGAGGGGCGAAGCCGCCGCCAGCAGCGAGAAGGAAGAAGGCGCCGGCGGAAGTCCCGCCCGCAGGGCGACTCAGGCGTCTTTCCCCCCGCCGCCCCGCTCGCCCGCACTCCAAACACGAGCGGGCGAGCGGGGGCGGCAGCGCCTGAGTCGCCCTGGGGCGGGACTCCGCCGGTGCCTTCTTCCTCGCTGGCGGCGGCTCCGCCCTCCCTCCCTTCAGTGAAGGGAGGGGGGCGGAACTGGCGAGAGGGAAAGGCGCTGGGAGGAAGAGGAGGAGATGGAAGGCGCCGCTGGAAGGAAGAGGAGGAAGAGGAGGAGGATTCCGGGCCCCTTTTGAGCCCCTTTGGGAGCCTCTCGTCGCCCAGCCAGGAAGCCACACCATGCCGCCCGCAGTAAGTCTTACTTTAGATCTTACTTTCGGGGTCGTCCAATATAAGACGTACCCCGAAAGTAAGCCGTAGTGGGGATTTTGGGGGTCAAAAGAAAGTAAGACGCTGTCTTACTTTCGGGGAAACACGGTATGAGGGTTGAGTGAAAAGTAATGCCTCCACCTTTGTTACTTGGGTTTGGATGGGAATGTTTTAATAAATCAAACATAGAAATAATCCTTAGAACAGGGGTGCTCATTACGGGGCTCGCGATCGACTGGTCGATCTTCGGCCCTCATCCAGGTGATCTTCGGGCCTCACCTCCCATGTGTGCGCTCCCGTCGCCGCACTTCTCTTGCCTCCGCCATCGCAGCGCCTCCTCCACCCGTGGGGCACTGCAGGAAGAAGGAAGTGGCAGCGGAGGCTGCGCAGCTGCCCCTGGAGGAGAGAGAGGCAGGGCGCTCCCTCCAAAGGCCCCGCCCCACGCTCCCTCCTTCCCGCAATGCCTTGTGGGTGGAAGAAGCTCCACCCGGGCGGAAGGCGCGCTCCTACTCCTGTGTCCTGCCCGGATCAGCGCAGCTCTGGCGGCGAAGGAGAGGCCTACGCGAGGGGTAGGGCGAGGCCTGGCGCAGCTCCCTTTCCGATCCGGGCGGCGGGGGAAGAGAGCCGCACCAGGCCACCCCCCCCCCCAGTAGGCCTCTCCATCGCTGCCGGAGCCGCGCCGATCCGGACGGGGCTCTGGTGATGATGGAGAGGCCTGCAAGGGAGGCAAGGCGCTCCTCCCACCTCTCTCTCGCCCGGATCCGCCATGGAGCCAGGCAAGAGAAAGGCGGGTGGAGAGGAAGACTGGGTCCGTGGAGGAAGGTGCATGCGCGCGCATGCTCGCGCAAGGTGCACTGTGTGCAAAGCGCGTGCGCGCATAAGGTAGGTGATCTTTTTGACTTCGTTAATTAAAAGTAGCTCGCATGCTGGAAAAGTGTGAGCACCCCTGCCTTAGAGGGTGCTCTTTAACTACCACTATTCACTTTTCCACATAATCACCAGACAATTGGATATATTTCTGCCCTCAATGAACAAGTTTTCTGAAGCCGTCACGGAAGAAGTCTCTGTGCTTTCATTTCAGGCGTCAGCATCCTGGGTACCCATCGTGCACAGATCTTCTGATAGCCAAGCCAAGCAATAATGCGACTCACACGTTCTTGTGAAATGCCGATTATGCTTGACATTTTTCTCTGAGCGATACAACCATCGTCCTGAATTAATCTGTCAACCTTTTGCTTGTGAAACTCGGTGGTTGCTGTCACAGGACGTCCAACTCTTTGTTTGTCGCACAAGTCAGATGTTCCCACCTCGAAATCTTTAAACTTACTCTTGTTGTTTGTTTGATTTTACCTCGGTTGTTGTATTGTTGGGCTTGGCCTCATGTAAGCTCCCCCAAGTCCCCATTGGGGAGATGGTGACAAGGAACAAATAAAGATTATTATTATTGTTATTATTAAATCCCGATTTCCTTGAAATTTCTCTCTGAGTGATATGACGATTGATCTGAATCAAACTGTCAAACTTTTGCTTGTGAAACTCATTGGTTGCTGTCACAGGACGTCCAACTCTTTGTTTGTCACGCGAGTCAGATGTTCCCACCTCAACACCTTTAAACTTACTCACCCAACGATGCGCAGTACTCACATCAACACAATCACCATAAACAGCTTGCATTCTCTGATGAATCTCCTTTGGGGTGACACCTTCTGCTGTCAAGTACTCAATGACTGCATGTTGCTTAAGTCGCATTGATCGACCGTCTGCGCAGGGTTCCATACTTCACACTTTAACAACACAGCCATTCAATGCTAAGGCTTCCTGACAAAATGGGACTGTAGAGGAAAGTCTACTGAACAAGCCAGTGATTGCTGCACACCAGTACTGCCACTGGTGAGGACTTACGAAGGTGGAGGCATTACTTTTCATTCAACCCTCATACTAGCCCAGTGTTTCCCAACCAGTGTGCCATGGCACACTAGTGTGCCATGAGCGATCATCAGGTTTGCCATGGAAAATTGGAAACTCCAATAACCTTTCTTCCCCCTCCTGCCGAACACTTTTTCTTCTCCATTCGGACTCCCTTCTTCCCAGCCTCGCTCTGCTCGCTTTGCCTCGCTTTGCTCTGGGGCATGTCTGCGCAGTAGCACCCGCAGGGCTCACGTCTTCCTCCCTCCCCCCTCCCCGAACATGCTCACGCTGCCCCCTCGGATCATAATGGCGGCAGAAGCGGCAGTGTAGAAGAAAAAGTAAGTGTTTGGCAGGAGGGGGACTACAACTTCCAAATTCAAGGTCAATTCCCAAGCAAACCCTTTCAGTACTTTCTGCTGGTAATGAGAGTTCAATATGCCAAGTTTGGTTCAATTCCATTGTTGCAAGAATTCAGGATGCTCTTTGATTGTGTGTTAACTATAAATCCCAGAAACTGTAACCCCCAAATGTCAAGGTCTTCCCCAAACTCCATCTGTGTTCACATTTGGGCATATTGAGTATTCATGCCAAGTTTGGTCCTGATCCAACATTGTTTCAGTCCACAGTGCTCTCTGGATATAGGTGAACTACAACTCCAAAACCCAAGGTCAATGCCCACCAAATTCTTATAGTATTTTCTCTTGGTTATGGGAGTTCTGTGTGGGAAGTTTGTGTCTTTCTGCCATTCCTGCCAGGATATCTATGTTGTGTTCATCGAAACAGGTTCAGGTTTCACATTGAGTGTATAAATACATTTAATAACACATTAACTATATGTATTACTGTGGTAGAGTGTCATTTTGTGTCATTTTGGTTGGTGGTGTGCCCCAGGATTGTGCAAATGTAAAAAATGTGCCGCGGCTCAAAAAAGGTTGAAAAACACTGTACTAGCCTACTTTATGTAAGTGTGTGTGTGTGTGTGTGTACAGATACACACACACACACACTGGGGAGAAGAATTGAATGAAATAATATGCTCTTTTGGCCAGTGTGTGTGTGTGTGTGTATAGAGATACACACACACACATACATGCATACATTCTCCATGGCCAAAAGAGCATATTATTTCATTCACTTCTTCTCAGCTCCCAAGGCATTTGGGGGTGGAGAAAGGCGGGTTATAAATAATTAAAAAAATTAAGGCTTTTGGCTCTCCCCCAGTTGTTTTATCTTTGGCTCGGTCTAGAACAGGGGTGCTCAGAATGGTGATCACGATCACCAGGATGATCTTCGGGCCTCATCCTGGTGATCTTCAGGCCCCTGACCAGGTTTTTTGCTGTTGGTTCTCTTCACGCGCCCCTGCACGCTGCAAATAAGTCCTCCGTCGTTGCTCCTCCCCGCCTGCTCGCGCGCCCGCCTCCAAAAGCTCCAGAGTCCAAGAGGCAGAATGGGCCCCCTCTTTGATTCCTCCTCCCCCCTCCGTCCTTCTCCAGCCACTCAGAGTCGTAGGAGACCAAAGGGGCGGGCCTGGATGACGCGATGCATAGCTGGCCCGCGCGCATGCGCAGAAGCGCCCATTCTGCCCCTTGGACTTCTCGTGAGCTCTTGGAGGCGGCACGCATGCTGGCGGCGTGGAAATAGGAGCAACGACGGAGGAGAAGAAGAAGGACGCTTTGGGGTCATTTCCTTACCGCATCTCAAAGGTCGGTCTTTTACTTTGGGGTGGGTGCTTGATTGTTCTGTGGCATGTCTCTTTGTTTATTTTTAATGTTTAAAAATGGCCTTTTAGCTCCAAAGCCTCTGCTTGCTTTGTTCCTTGAGAAATATATGTTGGGGAATATGGAATTGTGGGAGAAATGGGGTGGTTGGATGTATTTTTGCATGCCCCTTTGTTTACCTTGCTGAGTATTAAATGGCCTTGCAGTTCAACAGCCTCTCTTTTTACTTTCTGGCTGATAATAGGTGTGGTAATATGGCAGTGTGGGAGAAATGGGGTGGTTGGATGTATTTTTGCATGCCCCTTTGTTTACCTTGCTGAGTATTAAATGGCCTTGCAGTTCAAAAGCCTCTCTTACTTTCTGGCTGATAATATGTGTGGTAATATGGCAGTGTGGGAGAAATGGTGTGGTTGGATGTATTTTTGCATGCCCCTTTGTTTACCTTGCTGAGTATTAATTGGCCTTGCAGTTCAAGAGCCTCTCTTACTTTCTGGCTGATAATATGTGTGGTAATATGGCAGTGTGGGAGAAATGGTGTGGTTGGATGTATTTTTGCATGCCCCTTTGTTTACCTTGCTGAGTATTAAATGGCCTTGCAGTTCAAGAGCCTCTCTTCTTACTTTCTGGCTGATAATATGTGTGGTAATATGGCAGTGTGGGAGAAATGGGGCGGTTGGATGTATTTTTATGCTCTGTTTTATTTTTTTGTTATTAAATTGAAATGTTGATGTTCTATAACTTCATTTTATGTAAACTGCCCCGAGCCTGCTGGAAGGAGCGGTGCATAAAAATGAATAATAAATATAAATAAATAAATAAGAAAATAGTTATACGTTTTACATTTCTGGGTAGGTGATCTTTGGGACTTGTTTTTTTAATCAGTAGCTCCCTTGCTGAAAAAGTGTGAGCACCCCTGGTCTAGAAAATGCATTGACCTCAAAACGGTAATGCTGCTTGTCACATCATGCGATGCGGCTCGATCGAAGTGATAGAGTTGCTGCCGGTTGCAAACGAAGGCTTGGAGGAAGGTGGAGGCAGTGAGCATTTTTATCAAGCTGTGCTGCTACTGAGCAGAACAGGAAGGCTTGGTTGAGGATAATGGGGTCTGCTGTCAAAATCATTTAGAGCAAGCATGGGCAAACTTGGGCCTTCCAAGTGTTCAAAAAATGTCATATAGTTGGAACTCATTCAATCCTGGAGTGCGTTCGTGCCGGGCGCCGCGGTGCATGCGCAGGAGGGGGCTTTGGGGAGTGGCCGAGCCGGCTCGAGAAGAAGTGGGCCCTCATGGCGGCATGGGGGAGGAGGCCGAGGAGGGGCGCGCCGCCGCCATGAGGGCCAGAGGGTGAGGGAGGGCTGCCCCGGACCCCAAGGCCTCGCCCCCACACGGGGAAGGCAGAGAAGGGAGGCAGGGGAGGGAGTCCGCCGCTGAGCTGAGGGGCCTCCATGCCGGGTCTTGGCCCTCCTCACTAGGCCTCGTGGGGGTGGCGAGGGGGGGCGCCATTCCCTCCTTTCCCGCCCCCTCGCAGCGCTCTCCCCCGCCCTCCCCCGAGAGAGTCATCTCCATGCCATGCGTTGCGGGTTTTTTAATATTATTATTTTTGTCTGTGTGAACTGCGCCCCCCCCCCTGGCTTGCGCCCCTAGGCCATAGCCTAGTGTGGCCTTATGGATAATCCGGACCTGCTTCAAAGGCAGCATATTCCATCATCAGACAGCTCATGAAGTTCTTCCTAACCCTTTTCACTGTAGCTTGAACCTATTGGATTGTGTCCCTGTCTGTTGAGCAAGCTACAACAAGCTTGGCGTAACATCCTTTCAAAGATGTAAACATGGCTTCCATGTTCCTTGACAACCATATGTTCTTTGAGCGCCTCATTGGGATCCATGCTTTCCAGAGCTTGGGCCATTCCGATGGTCCTTCTCTGTACACCGTCCAGCTTTCCATTATCTTTGCGAATTGTGGATGTGCCCCGAACCGGACACATCATTCCTTCTTACTAGAATTGAATGGGTCCATGCAGGGCCGTAGCCAGGATTTTTGATTCGGGGCTGAGTTTGTTCGGGGGGCTGAGACTGGGTGGAAGAGGGTCTACCCTAGCAAACCTTTTGTATTGTTATCCCAATAACCCCATTAATGTGGGATATAATGAGCATGGTGATCAGATCATGATTGAAATGCACATAACAGTTTAAATAATGTACCAGTAAGGCCTTTTCGTGGGCCACCCTGAGAATTTCAGGGGGGCTGAAGCCCCTTAGCCCCCGGCTACATGCCTGGGTCCATGACTCGGTCGCCATTGTTTCTTTCAGCCACTGCATATGGATCCTACAAAGTCTTCCTAGATTGTAACGTGGGATCAGATATCCACTTTGAGATATTGACAGCCATGTTTAGTCCTCAGATCAGGTCAATAATCCCTAATTTGGGGACATTGTTTCCATCCATTGGGGGGCTTAAAAGCTATACTTTGCCTATAACGATCAACAATTCGTTAAAAAGTGTAAACAAGGATGTACAGCTATATACATTAGACCAGTGTTTTTCAACCTTTTTTGAGCCACGGCACACTTTTTACATTGACAAAATCCTGGGGCACACCACCAAACAAAATGACACAAAATGACACTCTTAACACAGTAATACATATAGTTAATATGTTTTAAAATGTATTTATACACTCAGTGTGAAACCTGGGACTGTTTCGATGAACACAACATAAATATCCTGGCAGGAATGGCAGAAAGACGCATATGAAGGTCTTGCTCAATTTACAGTTACATAAATACACAATCAGAAAAAGCATCCTGAACTCTTGCAACAATGGAATTGAACCAAACTTGGCATATTGAACTCTCATTACCAACAGAAAGTACTGAAAGGGCTTGCTTGGGAATTGACCTCGAGTTTGGAAGTTGTAGTTCACCTACACCCAGAGAGCACTGTGGACTCAAGACATACACAAAGGTCTTGCTCAACAGCTGGGAGTTATAGTTCGCCCGCAACCAAAGAGCACTCTGAACTCCACCAATGATGGAATGGAATCGAACTTCCCACACAGAACTACCATAACCAAGAAAAAATACTATAAGAATTGGGTGGGCGTTGACCTTGAGTTTTGGAGTTGTAGTTCACCTATATCCAGAGAGCACTGTGGAGGGGAGGAAGACGTGGGGCGAGTCTGCGCAGTAGCGCCCGCACGGGTCACGCCTCCCTCCCTCCCCCCTCCCGCAGAAGCGGCAGTGTGAGCAAAGCGAGGCAAAGCAAGCAGAGCGAGGCTGGGAAGAAGGGAGCCCGAGTGGAGGAGAAAAAGCATAGGAGAGGGAAGAAAGGGTATTGGAGGTTCCAATTTCCGATGGCACACCCGATGATCGCTCACGGCACACTATTGTGCCACGGCACACTGGTTGGGAAACACTGCATTAGAAAAAATTTCAGCCCTCCGGGTATGGATGATGATTTTGATGAAATGTTAATAAATAAAAACCTGTTAAATCTAATTTGTTGACATAATAATGACTATTTCTTGCCAACATTGCTAAAACACATCTAAAATCTTTTTTTTAATTTAAAAAAAACCTTACACATATTAAAACATATTTCCACGAAATACTTATGATATAGTACAATATATTATATAATATGAATATTATAATATACTAGTAGTGTATTTTATTTATATATAGGTATATATATATATATATATATATATATATATATATATGTATATATATATATATATATACTAGCTGTACTCGGCACGCGTTGCTGTGCCCTATTTTGGAGATGCGAGGAAGTCTGAGTATGTAAGGGTTGGAGTTGTTGTTAGTTATAGTGTTGTTGGGGTCATGGCTGTGTTGTTGTGGGTTGTTTTGGTGGGTGGGATGTTGGAGTCCTGTGGAGTTTTTGTTGTGTGGTGTTGCTGGCGTTCTGCATAGCTTGTGGATATACAATGTTTTTGTCTTTTCGTCTGCTGTGTTGATGTAGAGGTTGATGCGTGTGTGGGTGGGGTACTTTGGAAGTGAGGGAGGTACTT
The DNA here is from genome assembly GCA_030556195.1 of Anolis apletophallus. NCBI lineage: Eukaryota > Metazoa > Chordata > Lepidosauria > Squamata > Anolidae > Anolis > Anolis apletophallus. The sequence goes on from JARBWK010002286.1 coordinate 14,434, forward strand.
GAAATCCCATTATCCATGGTGTGTCCTCCTCTAATCTGCAGTCGGATGGAGTGTGGGTCATGGGGTGCATTATTTGCCAAGTTTGGTCTTTATCGGTCTTGGTTCTTGGACACAGTGGTCTGTGGGGAATGATGGGTTTTGAAGTACTGCAAATCCCATTATCCATGAAGGTACTCCAAGTCCCATAATCCATGGTCCACCCTCCTCCCAAACTGTAGTAGAATGTAGCGTGAGTCATAGGGGCTCTGTGTGCCAAGGTAGGTTACTGTAAATTCAGTATTGAAAAAACAAAGTGGAAGCTAAAGAAAATATTGCTAATTCAATTTGGTGTGAAAATCACTTTTATATATATATAAAATAGGTCTGTAAGTCATATTAAAGATATAGTGCAAGGTGCAATTAGATACATTTAAATATGTCATCAATATTCACAATAATCATTCAAATATACATGGCATGTATGTCATTTTCATTCATAGAATGCATATTATCACAATGAGTATTCACATCACAGTCGTATACATATAATAGAAGAGAGTTTCTAGGAACCACTTCTTATGTAAGACATTGATTCCTAATTATGCTGTCATTGCAAAGCCATTGTATCAAGCTACCAGAGGGGGTAACAAGGACCCCTTTGAGTGGACTGAGTTGTGACCAGGCTTTCCAGATGCTGAAAGAAGCTGTAATCTCACCACCTGCGCTAGGCCTGCCAGATTTGGAGAAGCCGTTCTATCTCTTTGCTGCAGAAAGAGATGGGACCGCTATAGGGGTTTTGACACAGTTTTTAGGTACATGGCAACGCCCAGTAGCCTATTTGTCCAAGCAGTTAGATACAGTAGCCAGGGGGCTTCCCCCCTGTTTGAGGGCTGTTGCAGCTGCGGTGGATTTAATCAGAGAAGCCACCAAGCTTACACTTGGGAAAGCACTCACAGTGAGGGTCCCCCATCATGTGAAAGCACTTCTAGATTCCAAGGGTCCCCGCTGGCTAACGAACGAGCGACTGACTAAGTATGAGGGTGTCTTGTGCAACAACCCCTCGTTACCCTAGAGATGTGTCCCATGTTAAATC
>JARBWK010002287.1:0-15503 GCA_030556195.1 Anolis apletophallus
TGAGTCGAAAAGAATACTGCAAATCCCAATAGTCCGTAGGTAAAGAAATATATATTGGTAATCCAAGGTATAGGAGTATGCACTGTAGTAATACCATCAAAGTACATAGGAGAAATTCATAAATCAAAGTCAACAATGCATTCCTATAGAATACGCAATTTGTGAGTTCTTTGTGTTCTAGACGAGGACTCAAAATGAAGTAGGTGTGTGCGTGGTGCTCCATGGTAAAGGGATGGTAAAGTGGTTCCTGCAGATTCTTGGATTTATCATCCCTTTACCACGGAGCACCACACACACACCTACTTCATGCATTGTAGACTTTGATTTATGAATTTCTCCTATGTACTTTGATGGTATTACTACAGCGCATACTCCTATACCTTGGATTACCAATATATATTTCTTTACCTACGGACTATTGGGATTTGCAGTATTCTTTTCGGACTCAGTGGGACTCTCTTTACAATGTCTGTGAGTTTTCTATTATTTGCTTTTTGATATTGTCTAGTTGCTGGGTTTATAGTGCTTGCTGCAACTTCCCCTGTGATTTATTTACAAAATGACACTCTAACACAGTAATACATATAGTTAATATGTTTTTAAATATATTTATACACTCAGTGTGAAACCTGGGCCTGTTTCGATGAACACAACATAGATATCCTGCCTTGTGTGCTTCGAACATAGATATCCCGCCTTGTGTGCTTCGAACATAGATATCCCGCCTTGTGTGCTTCGAACATAGATATTCCGCCTTGTGTGCTTCGAACATAGATATCCCGCCTTGTGTGCTTCGAACATAGATATCCCGCCTTGTGTGCTTCGAACATAGATATTCCGCCTTGTGTGCTTCGAACATAGATATTCCGCCTTGTGTGCTTCGGACTGGGTTGCCTGGGCCGACGGTGCCCTATCATCACCACCCGGTGCTTCAAGGCCGCTGCTCACCTGGGTTTCCCTCAGGCAGGGATGGAGGGAGGGAGGCGCAGGGGCAGGCCGCTCTCTTCCGAAGCCGAGAGGCAGGCTGTGAAGGAAGGAAGGAAGAAGGCCTGAGAGGAGGAGAGGCCCCGTTAAGATGGGGAGGGAAGGCCTGGGCTTTCAAGCCGGGTTTGAATGGGGCCATTCAGATGGGGAGGGAAGGCCTGGGCTTTCAAATCGGGTTTGGAAATCCATGCCTTCCCTACCCATCTGAACGGGGCTGTCATGTTTAAACTGGGTTAAACATGCATTGTCCGCCATTAATGAAGCCATTCTGAAATTTTGGAATTTTAATGAATTAATTTTGATTTTTTCCCCAATTTTTTTTAAAAAATCAATCATATTCAAAGCGCCACCGCCCCCCCTACATTCGAAACGAGTTTTGAACCATTTTTTTTCTAGATCAGCCAAAGTACAATAGTCTTATATTGTATTTTGTACCTAGAGAGTTCAGGGATGATTTGCTCTTGTATCTATTCATTTGTCTTTTTAGCAATCCATCGTGTCCTAGTACAGTGTTTCTCAACCAGTGTGCCATGGCACACTAGTGTGCCGTGAGCGATCATCAGGTGTGCCGCGAGAAAAGCTCTCTGCCCCCCTTCCTTCCCCCCTCCTCCTGCCGAACTCCTGCTGCTTGGGAGAGGAGGAGGAAGGGACGGGCGGCTGCAAAGAAAAAGAAGGGACCGGGGCACCGCCTCCTTCGGCCGTTTCCCCAACCAGCCTCCAATCTGCCATGACTCTCGCCCCTTGCTTGTTGAAGCCGCGTGGAGGAGGAGCCCCGCCTACTGAAGCCCGTCCACTGCTCATGCTCCTCCTCTGTGAGAGAGCTGAAGCCGGGGGAGGGCATGGAACCAGCCTGGCTCCGCCCCCTCCCCCGGCTTCAGCACTCCCACAGCTTAGCCAGCCTTGAGGGGGCAGTGCCAAGCCAGTGCTGGCAGAGCCCGTACAATGCTGGCTTGCCCCCTCAAAGCTGGAGAAGCTGTGGGAGAACTGATGTTGGGGGGAGGTGCATGGTGTGGCCTGGCTCCACCCCCTCCTCCAGCTTAAGCGCCCGCACAGCTTTGCCAGCCTTGAGGGGGCAGTGCCAAGCCAGCAGTGGCAGAGCCAGCACAATGCTGGCTTGGCACTGCCCCCTCAAGGCTGGCGAAGCTGTGGGAGAACTGAAGCCAGGGGGAGGGGGCGGGGCATGGTGTGGCCTGTCTCCTCCCCTGACTTCAGCACTCCCAGCAGCTGCTCCCAGCAGCTCACCATCCCCCTGCTGTTCTTTACTGTGTTACAGTGTCATTTTGTGTCATTTTGGTTGGTGGTGTGCCCTGATTTTTTTAATGTTAAAAGTGTGCCGTGGCTCAAAAAAGGTTGGGAAACACTGTCCTAGTATACATAGAACTCTCCTCTGTATGTTACCACATTACACATGAGTTTATTTAATTTCTGTCAACTTCATTCACTTTCCAGCTTTCACAACTGTACATAGAAAGCAAGATGTGAAATGTTAAAATTAGAGAAGTTTACTTGTAATGTGTGATTACTTGTAATGTGCGATTACAACAAGGGACGCTGGGAACGCAGAGAGATGAGGAGTGCGTCAGCTCCCCCTGGTGGCCAGAGTTTGCCTCTGTTCGTCTATATGTGTGTATTGTGGAAACGGCAGGGATTGCCTGCTAAGTATGTGTACTTGTAATCCGCTCTGAGTCCCCTTTGGGGTGAGAAGAGCAGAATATAAATAAAGTGTATTATTATTATTATTATTATTATTATTAGTTGGTGGCAAGCCTGGCTTAAGTGGCCCTCCCAGAAATTGTGCTATTGACAGTTCCCTTTTATAAAAGGCAAAAATCTGATTTTAAGTTTAGTGAGTTAAATAAAATATGAGCAAAAGGGAAACATTTTTCCGAATAATCAGAGGTTCTCGAGCATCCGAAGATTAATAGATTGCGCAAACATACTGCCAGAAGTGGAACTGGCGCATAGCTTTGTACAATTGTCTATTTAATCCATCTGCTGCAGCTTTGAACTGTTGTAGAAAATCACAACTTTCAATAAGGACTGCTTGTGTACTTAGAGTTACTTAGGTCAGTGTTTCCCAACCTTTTTGAGCCGCGGCACACTTTTTACATTTGCAAAATCCTGGGGCACACCACCAACCAAAATGACACAAAATGACACTCTAACACAGTAATACATATAGTTAATATGTTTTTAAAATGCATTTATATACTCAGTGTGAAACCTGGGTCTGTTCCGATGAACACAACATAGATATCCTGGCAGGAATGGCAGAAAGACACAAACTTCCCACACAGAACTCCCATAACCAAGAGAAAATGCTATAAGAGTTTGGTGGGCATTGACCTTGGGTTTTGGAGTTGTCGTTCACCTATATCCAGAGAGCACTGTGGACTCAAACAATGTTGGATCAGGACCAAACTTGGCATGAATACTCAATATGCCCAAATATGAATGCAGATGGAGTTCAGGGGAAATAGACCTTGACATTTGGGAGTTGTAGTTGCTGGGATTTATAGCTCCCCTACAATCAAAGAGCATCCTGAACCCCACCAATGATAGAACTGGGCCAAACTTCCCACACAGAACCCCCAGGAGGCAAGAGGAGGTCTCTACTTGGGGAAAGTGGCGGGCCTTCCCAATGCATGGAGAGGAGAGACCAAGTAGACAACGGGTGGGGAGGGTGGTTTTAATTTTGTGCCTTTATCGAGGTAGGTTTCTTAGAGTTTTTATACTTCAACATACTAGACTCCCGCCACCCACCCTGGAGGTTCCAATTTCCCATGGCACACCTGATGATCGCTCACGGCACACTAGTGTGCCCCGGCACACTGGTTGGGAAACACTGACTTAGGTAATGGACATAATAATTGCTTGGCAAGGTTGGAAAATTAGTTTGTCAAAGTATTTTCTTTCTGCTACTAATTAAACCATCCAAGGAGTGCTTTGTCACCATTACATTGCTTAGTAAGTACAATTGGTTTTACATTTTACATTTCTTGGCACTTCTTGTGGTGGTCATGGTGTACATCCCTGTGATGTTATTTATTTATATACCAGTATTTCATATTAATTCCTTCCTGCCTTTCCCTATGGATCGAGGAAGGGAACAACAGATTACGATACAGTGATGAATACTCACGTACCACAGTTAAAAAACAGGAACATGAATGAAAAATCCATAATGTAACATCAGTTTAAAGAGCATGCATACTTCAAACTGTTCATAATTTAGAAGCCATCTGGACAGGCCTGCTGGAACAGATTAGTCTTTAATACTGTTTTAAATGCAGATTTTGTGTCCAGCTGTCAAAGCTCTTCCAGCAGGTCATTCCAGAATCTGGGGGTGGCTGATGAAAATGTCTTGTGGTTATTTATTATTTATTTATTTATTTATTTATTTATTTATGCTTCAAACCTATATACCTAAATCACTGAGTAATGGGTTCACAAGAACACAAAAATAGTACAAGACTGGGATATAAAAGTATCTATTTCATGTAGATATATACAGCATTGGGATATACAGATGTCACAATATTATTCCGGACATGTCATATACAAAACATCAGAGGGAGACGTACCATTCACAGTAGGACAATGATTGTAAATCATAATAGAAACGCAACTCCCCAAATAATAATAATGGTGTGACAGTCCACAGTATCAAAAGGAATACCCATATGCCGTGAAGTCCAAACAGCAGATGACAAAAGGACACAGGAGGTTGAATATGCTCCAAATTATAAGTTCAAAAGTTGGCCGACGGGCTGGCGATGCCAAACTTTTCGGGGCCACGGAAATATCATTCATGGCCTTGAGAAAGCCTCGCCCGGGGGCGAAACGGGGGAGTGGCCCCGAAAAATAACCAACAGGCATAATCACGGATGGTGAGATGGAGAGTGAAGGAGGGAGAGAAGCACCTTGACCTTCCTCATCCAGCCAAGAGTCACTATGCTAGTGGTTCTCAACCTATGGGTCCACAGATGTTTTGGTCCTCAACGCCCAAAAAACCTTAACAGCTGGTAAACTGGCTGGGATTTCTGGACCCCCATGATCCTGTGTTTGTATTAAAATGAGGAATTTTGAGGGTGTGGAGCAGAGGTGCTCATTAGGTAGATCGTGATCTACTGGTAGATCTCGAAGGGTGTCCTGGTAGATCTTGAAGGGTGTCCTGGTAGATCTCGAAGGGTGTCCTGGTAGATCTCGAAGGGTGTCCTGGTAGATCTCGAAGGGTGTCCTGGTAGATCTCGAAGGGCGTCCTGGTAGATCTCGAAGGGTGTTCTGGTAGATCTCGAAGGGCGTCCTGGTAGATCTCGAAGGGGCGTCCTGGTAGATCTCGAAAGGCATCCTGGTAGATCTCGAACGGGCATCCTGGTAGATCTCGAAGGGTGTCCTGGTAGATCTCGAAGGGTGTCCTGGTAGATCTCGAAGGGCATCCTGGTAGATCTCGAAGGGCGTCCTGGTAGATCTCGAAAGGCGTCCTGGTAGATCTCGAAGGGCGTCCTGGTAGATCTCGAAGGGCGTCCTGGTAGATCTCGGGGCGTCCTGGTAGATCTCGTAGGGCGTCCGGGTAGATCTCGAAGGGCGTCCTGGTAGATCTCGAGGGGCGTCCTGGTAGTTCTCGAGGGGCGTCCTGGTAGATCTCGGCGGGCGTCTGGTAGATCTCAAGGGCATCCTGGTAGATCTCGAAGGCGTCCTGGTTGATCTCGAAGGGCGTCCTGGTAGATCTCGAAAGGCGTCCTGGTAGATCTCGAAGGGTGTCCTGGTAGATCTCGAAGGGCGTCCTGGTAGATCTCGAAGGACGTCCTGGTAGATCTCGAAGGGCGTCCTGGTAGATCTCGAAGGGCGTCCTGGTAGATCTCGAAGGGCGTCCTGGTAGATCTCGAAGGGCGTCCTGGTAGATCTCGAAGGGCCTCCTGGTAGATCCCAGGCAGATCGCAGGCACAGTGTGTATGGCTCCCATGCCATTTGTGAGGGCTTATTATACTCACATTTAGTTGAATTCAGTCTTAAAATGTATTATATGGCTCTCACTGAAATAAATTTCCAAATATTTTGCTTTTATGGCTCTCTGAGTAGTGGGGAGGGAGATCATTTTGACTTGGTTGTTTTAAAAGTACCTCGCATGCTGGAAAAGTGTTGGCACCCCTGGTGTGGAGGGAGCTTTCTAAATTGGGCAGGTGTATTGGTTTCCATGCCATTTCTGCCGCCGCCATGACGTCACGCACCGTTTTGCCTACCATTTCGTGGTTTCACCAGAAGAAGGGCGCGGGGAAGGGGCGGCTCCAACTGTGGCAGCATGGACTAGGACTCAGAGCTGCCTGTTAGTAAGCTGGTGAAGGGGCTTCCTCTTTTCTCCCTCCCTGTCCCTCCCCCTCGCTCTCTTTCTTCCTCCCCCTTCTTCCTTCCTCCCTTCCCTTCCCCTCTTTCCTTCCTTCCCTACTTCCCATCCTTTCTTACTTTCCCTCCCTCCCTTCTGTTCTTCCTTTTTTCCTCCCTCCCTCTTTCATTCCTTCCTCACCTCTTTCCTTCCTGGCAGTGGAGACAGGGCTCCTCCTTCTTCCGTCGGGAGGACGCGGCTCCTTCCTCCCCTTCCCTTCCTTCTGTTCTTCCTTTTTGCCTCCCTCCCCTAATCCTTCCTTCCATTCCTTCTTCCTCTCCTCCTTCTTCCCTTTGTTCCTTCCTTTCTTCCCTTCCTTCCTTCCTTTCTCACCTCTTTACTGCCTGCCTGCCTGCCTGGCTTTCCTCCCTCCCTCATTCCTTCCTTCCTTCCTTTCCTGCCTCTCTGTCTTTTGGTTGTGTGCTGTTGCTTGTGAGGTTTCTGTGTGGGAAGTTTGCTCCAATTCTGTTGTTGCTGGGGTTCAGAATGCTCTTTGATTGTAGGTAAACTATAAATCCCAGCAACTACAACTCCCAAATGACAAAATCAATTTTTTTAGTGATGGGCACTCCTTGCAGGTGTCTTGTGGCCAAATTTGGCAGTAATTCGTCTAGAAGTAAGAAATCAGTTTGTGTGTGTCAACTGTAAAATAGGACGTGTGGAAGGGCCCTGGGTTACCTGAGGCCCTTTCCACACAGTTGAATAAAATCCCACGTTATCTGCTTTGAATCAGATTATATGGCAGTGTGGACTCAGAAAACCCAGTTCAAAGCAGATATTGTGTTCTATGTTTCACATTTTTGTAGTGGGTAGGTAGGTCATTTTGACTTGGTTGTTTTATAAGTAGCTCGCATGCTGAAAAAGTGTGAGCGCCCCTGTCCTAGAACATAAGAGGGGGGGATTCCTACCCGGCCCCCTAATGGAAACATTATATACTGTTTAATGGATGGGAGTGGTGGGTCGATGTCCAGCTTCAGACTGAGGAAGGGGGCTGGCAAGTGCCTGGATCCTGGCTCCGGCCCCTTCCAGGAAGTTCCGCCGGAAGTAGCCTTCTCCTTCGTGGGAGGAGGAAAATCTCTCTACCTCTCCACTGCGCGGAGGAGGTAAAACTTATTGTCTCTGGCAACTTCATAGGATCCTCTGAGGATGCCAGCCACAGATACAGATGAAACATCGGGAGAAAATGCTGATAGAGCACAGCCATATAGCCCGGACACCACATAACACCCCATTAAATATAAGATTTGGAATGCAAGTCAATATTTTTAAGTTAAAATAGAAAACATTAAAATGTCAGAATTCATTAAAAGGCTATATACAAACCTTAAATACATCACTGCACAGCATTAAAAACCCAACCTTGGCCAATTTGTAAAAGCCTGATGGCAAAATATGCTTTGCCAACAAAAGCAGACTGATACCTCTCATTGCTTTTGCCGTTTTATATAAGGGGCACAATTTTGCTACTCCACTTTATGTAATGGAACTTGAGCATCCACAGATTTTGTTATTCATAGAGCAGCGTTTCCTAACCAGTGTGCCGTGAGCGATCATCAGGTGTGCCGTGGGAAATGGGAACCTCCAATACCCTTTCGTCCCCCTCCTGCCAAACACTTTTTCTTCTTCACTCAGGCTCCCTTCTTCCCAGCCTCGCTCTGCTCGCTTTGCCTCGCTTGGCTCTGGGGCGAGTCTGTGCAGTAGCGCCTGTATGGGTCACGTCTTCCTCCCTCCCCCTCCCCTCCTGAACATGCTCACGCTGCCCTCTCGGATCAAAATGGCGGCAGAAGCGGCAGTGTAGAAGGAAAAGTAAGTGTTCGGCAGGAAGGGCGCGAAGGGGGAGGAAGCTGGCATGGGCAAACTTGGACCTTCCACGTGTTTTGGACTCCAACTCCCACCATTCCTAGCAGCCTCAGGCCCTTTTCCTCCCCCCCCCCTCAGCCACTTAAGCAGGAAAGGGCCTCAGGCTGTTAGGAATGGTGGGAGTTGAAGTCCAAAGCACCCAGAGGGCCAAAGTTTTCCCATGCCTGTTTCAGGGACCTTAAAGTGGTGAGCCTCCTTCCAACATTGTGATCTTAGATAGAAAACAAACAATAACATAACATTGTTTGAGTCCACAGTGCTCTCTGGGTGTAGGTGAACTACAACTTCCAAATTCAAAATCAATTCCCAAGCAAACCCTTTCAGTACTTTCTGTTCAATATGCCAAGTTTGGTTCAATTCCATTGTTCACATTTGGGCATATTGCATATTCATGCCAAGTTTGGTCCTGATCCAACATTGTTTGAGTCCACAGTGCTCTCTGGATATAGGTGAACTACAACTCCAAAACTCAAGGTCAATGCCCACCAAACTCTTATAGCATTTTCTCTTGGTTATGGGAGTTCTGTGTGAGAAGTTTGATTCCATTCCATCATTGGTGGAGTTCAGAATGCTTTTTGATTGCGGGTGAACTATAACTCCCAGCAACTACAACTCCCAAATGACAAAATCTATTTTTTGACTGATGGTCCGTCCTTGGGTTAGTATTAGTATGTTTTGCGGCCAAATTTGGCAGCAATTTGTCCAATGGTTTTTGAGTTATGTTAATCCCACAAAAGAACATGACATTATATATAGAGAGAAAGAGAGAGAGAGAGAGAGCACACAACAGCGCAGGCAGAAAAGCAAACATCACAGGGAAGCATGTAGGAGGGTGAACATTAGGAAGAACTTCCTGACTGTGAGAGATGTTCAGCAGTAGAACTCTCTGCCTCAGAATGTGCTTCCATCTGTGTTAGAGTATCTTTTTGTGTCATTTTGGTTGGTGGTGTGCCCCAGGATTTTGTAAATGTAAAAAAATGTGCCGCGGCTCAAAAAGGCTGAAAAACACTGCCATAGAGCAGTGTTTCCCAACCTTTTTTGAGCCGCGGCACACTTTTTACATTTGCCAAATCGGGGCACACCACCAACCAAAAATGACACAAAATGACACTCTAAGACAGTCATACGTATAGTTAATATGTTTCTAAATGTATTTATACACTCAGTGTGAAACCTGGGCCTGTTTCGATGAACACATCATAGATATCCTGGCAGGAATGGCAGAAAGACACAAACTTCCCACACAGAACTCCCATAACCAAGAGAAAATGCTGTAAGAGTTTGGTGGGCATTGACCTTGAGTTTTGGAGTTGTCGTTCACCTATATCCAGAGAGCACGCTGGACTCAAACAATGTTGGATCAGGACCAAACTTGGCATGAATACTCAATAGGCCCAAATATGAACGCAGATGGAGTTCAGGGGAAATAGACCTTGACAGTTGGGAGTTGTAGTTGCTGGGATTTATATTTCCTCTACAATCAAAAAGCATTCTGAACCCCACCAATGATAGAACTGGGCCAAACTTCCCACACAGAACCCCCAGGAGGCAAGAGGAGGTCTCTACTTGGGGAAAGGGCGGCGGGCCTTCCCAATGCATGGAGAGGGAGAGACCACGCAGCCCCCAGGTGGGAGGGGGGTGTTTGTAATTTTGTGCCTTTATCGAGGTAGGTTTCTTAGGGTTTTTATACTTCAACACAATAGACCAGGGGTGCTCAGAATGGTGATCGGGATCACCAGGGTGATCTTCAGGCCCCTGACCAGGTTTTTTTGGCTGTTGGTCCTCTTCACACGCCCCTGCTCACTGCAAAGAAGTCCTCCGTTGTTGCTCCTCCCTGCTCCCTTCTCGCCCACCGCCTCCAAAAGCTCCAGAGTTCAAGAGGCAGAATGGGCCCCCTCTTTTGGATTCCTCCTCCTCCCCCCGTCCTTCTCCAGCCACTCAGAGTCATAGGAGACCAAAGGGGGCGGGCCTGGATGACGCGATGCATGGTTGGCCCCGCGTGCATGCGCAGAAGCGCCCATTCTGTCCCTCGGACTTCTCGTGAGCTCTTGGAGGTGGCACGCATGCTGGCGGCGTGGAAATAGGAGCAACGACGGAGGAGAAGAAGGACGCTTTGGGGTCATTTCCTTACCGCATCTCAAAGGTCGGTCTTTTTACTTTGGGGTGGGTGCTTGATTGTTCTGTGGCATGCCTCTTTGTTTTATTTTTATGTTTAAACATGGCCTTTTAGCTCCAAAGCCTCGCTGCTTGCTTTGTTCCTTGAGAAATATATGTTGGGGAATATGGAAATGTGGAGAAATGGGGTGGTTGGATATATTTTTGCATGCCCCTTTGTTTACCTTGCTGAGTATTAAATGGCCTTGCAGTTCAACAGCCTCTCTTCTTACTTTCTGGCTGATAATATGTGTGGTAATATGGCAGTGTGGGAGAAATGGGGTGGTTGGATGTATTTTTCCATGCCTCTTTGTTTACCTTGCTGAATATTAAATGGCCTTGCAGTTCAAAAGCCTCTCTTCTTACTTTCTGGCTGATAATATCTGTGGTAATATGGCAGTGTGGGAGAAATGGGGTGGTTGTATGTATTTTAATGCTCTGTTTTATATTGTTGTTATTAAATTGAAATGTTGATGTTTTATAACTTCATTTTATGTCAACTGCCCTGAGCCTGCTGGAAGGAGCAGTACATAAAATGAATAATAAATATAAATAAATAAATAAGAAAATAGTTATCGTTTTACATTTCTGGGTAGGTGATCTTTGGGACTTGGTTTTTTAATCAGTAGCTCCCGTGCTGAAAAAGTGTGAGCACCCCTGCACTAGACTCTCCCCCCTCCCCTTCCTGGAGGTTCCAATTTCCCACGGCACACCTGATGATTGCTCACTGCACACTAGTGTGCCCTGTCACACTGGGTGGGAAACACTGCCATAGAGGGTGGCAAGGGCCCTCTATTCTGCCATTTTTTTGCAAGATAAGAAGAAACGTGCAGACACAAGAAGAACAGGAGCTATATGTTCGAGAAGTCAGATGTCTTTGTGTAGGGTAGACCTAATGATTTCCCGCCCCTGATTGGGAAATAAAACCAAAGAAGTCTGGAGCACTTGCCTCCCACAAGCCTCATGTAATCCCATTCTTTGGGAGCCAGTTTTTAAAAAAGGAATAGTTGCCCTGGTTTTACTTTCCGATCGCTCACTAGAGAGCAGTTACCCAAACTTTATAGGAGTGCAACTACTTGAGAACAAATCATTCCAGGGCTATTGTTTTAATAAGGCACGTATCATGCTCGAGAGGAATTGTTGCCTGTCATAATCATCATAAACATTTCCCCTTCTCAAGCCCATTGCAAAGATGATTTAGTTTAATGGCGGCCTGGTGATAAGCGTTAAGGAGCACCTTGATAGCAAGAAAAGCAGGGAACACTGGAGTAAGAGCATGCTTTGGACAGATGTGAGATGACAAATAGTTTCAGGCTGTCTTTTGGATGCAGGATGATGTGAGCCGTGGCACCACCGTTCTTCAGCTGCTTGACATTACTTGAGTTTGTTGGCTTGAGCAAAGCATCGTGCTGAGCATGGCAGAAACAGATGCTCTCCTCCACAATTTGGCAGTTCCCAGAGAGTTCTATTCTTGAGAACTTGATACAAGCAACATTTGAGGAGAGGAAAGCTCGGTGCTTCTTGGAATCCCTTGCCGTTGAACTTTTGCTCTGGCCTTTTATTGTCTCAGGCTCAGGAGCCAAGAAGGAGCCGCTTAGCCATTTATAATGAAGGTACCAGAGGCCAAAGTTTCACCCTTTCCGGTTACCTCTTCCGTAGTTTCTGATCCTTCACCAATCTATTGTAATAGTGCTTTTTTGGAAATGATAAACAACTGGGGGTTGGGGTCTTTTGGGGTCAAAAAGAAAAGTAAGGCGGCTGTCTTACTTTCAGAAGCACGGTATTATATAAATGGGTTCACGTCATGTGATGTATACCTCAAACAAAGAAACTTACAACGCAGAAACACAATACTTGCCAACAGAAATAGGGCCTCGGCAAGGTACGTTTGTAGCAGAAAGAAACTTCCCAAAGGCAAAAGGCCCCAAAACAACGGTAGTAAAAATAAAACCCCTACATTTACCAGCATCCTCCGGGGCAGCCAAAGACTCACCCAGCCTCTACATTCTGAACAACATGATTGGCTGCCAATAGGCGGTTGCATAACTGCTGCACTGGCTAGCCAACATGAAAATTCGATCTCAATAAACTGCCAAAACAGAATAAGGAAAAGGCCTGAGCCAATCCCCCACAAACACCCAAATCACTTCCAACCAAAAATTTACACCCCAAAAAACACAGACCACGCCCAAAATTGACAGTAAGGCTTCATTAACTTGATTTCCCTAACTGGCTAGCCTCCTCACTTACTGGGAAGCTGTTTTACGCTCTGAATTGACAGTAAGGCTTCATTAACTTGATTTCCCTAACTAGCCCTCACTTACTGGGAAGCTGTTTACGCTCTAAATTGACAGTAAGGCTTCATTAACTTTGATTTCCCTACCCAGCCCTCACTTACTGGGAAGCTGTTTACGCTCTAAATTGACAGTAAGGCTTCATTAACTTGATTTCCCTAATTAGCCTCACTTGCACTGGGAAGCTGTTTACGCTCTGAATTGACAGTAAGACTTCATAACTTGATTTCCCCTAACTAGCTACTTCATTAACTTGATTTCCCTAACTAGGCCTCACTTACTGGGAAGCTGTTTACGCTCTGAATTGACAGTAAAGGCTTCATTAACTTGATTCTCCCGACTAGGCCTCAGCTCATTGGACATTGTGTATGGCCTGAATTGACAGTAAGGCTTCATTAACTTGCTGTTCCTAACTAGGCCTCAGCTCATGGGACATTGTGTATGGCCTGAATTTACAGTAACCTACAGAGCCCCGACCATGCATGATGGGACTTGAAGTACCACCATGGAAAATGGGATTTGTAGTACTTCAAAACCCATCATTCCCCACAGACCACTGTGGCCCAGAACCAAGACCAATAAAGACCCAACTTGGCACACCATGCCCCCCCATGACCCACACTCCATCCAACTGCAGTTTAAAGGAGGGCACACCGTGGATGATTGGACTTTCTCGCATCTTCTAAAAAGGGCACAGCAACGCGTGCCGGGTACAGCTAGTGTATATATATACAGTACATGGTTTTTTTCTATGTGTACATATGTGTGTGTGTATGTGTGTGTACTTATGTATATGTGTATATGTATATGCGTGTATTTATTTATTTTATTTATTTATTTAATGTTGGGCTTCTATGCCGCCACTCCCGGGAGGCTCGGGCGGCTCACAAGCGCGGATAAAACGAAATAAAACAACATATTAACAATTTAAAACACGGCAATAAAACACAATATGACAACAACGAAGTTAAAAACCTGGTGTGTAGACACAACACCACAGGTAATGGTTACAAGCATATGTGTGTACTTTTGTATATGTGTGTTTTTGTGTATGTATATGCGTGTATATGTGTAGATGTGTGTGAGTACAGATGTATGTATGTACTGTATGTGTGCATGTGTATATTTCAGTGCATGTATATATGTGTGTATGTGGGCATGTCTATATGTACATACGTGTGTGCATGTGGCGAAGACCAACGGTAACATCGCTTCCTGCCTTTTATACTTCCTTTCTTCCCTCTCCCCCTCATCCCTCAGCTTTTCTCTTCTCTGTCCTCCCGCCTCGTCTCCCTCCCTCCCTTCCTTCTTTCCTTTCCCTCCTTCCTGCCATCCCTCCCCTTTCTGTTTCAGTTCTTGATCCCCTTGTCTCCCTTCCTCCATTCCCTCCCTACCTTTTTCCCTTCCTTTTGCTCGTCCCTTCACCAGCTTCTATCTCTTGGATTGCCTTTTATTACTTGTCTGTTTTGCATAATGCCTCTGATTGGCCAGCACCACCAACATTCCGACAGTCTAAACTGCCAGTTTGGGGGGGGGGGGCTCCCAGCCTCTACATTCTAACTGAGGGAGTATTTGCATAATGCCTCTAATTGGTCAGCTCCACTAACATTCCGTCACTCTAAACTGCCAGAGGGATGTGGCGTGGGGGATCATGGGAGTTGTAGTCCATAATGTTTTTTTGGATTTGTGGCAGTTGGCTCATTTTTGGGGAGGGGTTGTTTTGATAAACATACCTTGTAGGGTTTTCTGGGTATGTGGGCTGTTTTTGTGTGTCTGCTTTGTGTGGTTTCTTTGTCTATAAGACAGGAACCACGACATGGAGGATTATATATATATATACTAGCTGTACCCGGCACGTGTTGCTGTGCCCTATTTTGGAGATGCGAGGAAGTCTGAGTATGTAAGGGTTGGAGTTGTTGTTAGTTATGGTGTTGTTGGGGTCATGGCTGTGTTGTTGTGGGCTGTTTTGGTGGGTGGGATGTTGGAGTCCTGTGGAGTTGTTGTTGTGTGGTGTTGCTGGCGTTCTGCATAGCTTGTGGATATACAATGTTTTTTGTCTTTCCGTCTGCTGTGTTGACGTAGAGGTTGATGCGTGTGTGGGTGGGGTACTTTGGAAGTGAGTGGAGGTACTTGAAATCCCATTACCCATGGTGTGTCCTCCTCTAATATGCAGTCGGATGGAGTGTGGGTCATGGGGGGCATTGTTTGCCAAGTTTGGTCTTTATCGGTCTTGGTTCTTGGACACAGTGGTCTGTGGGGAATGATGGGTTTTGAAGTAGTACAAATCCCATTATCCATGGAGGTACTTCAAGTCCCATAATCCATGGTCCACCCTCCTCCAAACTGTAGTAGAATGTAGCGTGGGTGATAGGGGCTCTGTGTGCCAAGGTAGGTTACTGTAAATTCAGGCCATACACAATGTCCCATGACCTGAGGCCTAGTCAGGAACAGCAAGTTAATGAAGCCTTACTGTCATTTCAGGCCATACACAATGTCCAATGAGCTGAGGCGTAGTCATGAGAATCAAGTTAATGAAGCCTTACTGTCAATTCAGAGCGTAAACAGCATTCCATTAAGTGAGGCCTAGTCAGGGAAATTAAGTTAATATAGCCTTACTGTCAATTTTGGGCGTGGTCTGTGATTTGTAGGGGTGTAAATTTTCTGTGGGAAGTGAATTGGGTGTTTGTGTTTGTGCCTCAGCTCTTTGCCTTATCCTCCTCTGACAGCTTATTATGGGTCGGAATATTTATGTTGGCTGGCCAGTACAGGAGTTATGCAAATCCACCCTTATTGGCAGCCAATCATGTTGTCAGAATGTAGAGGCTGTG
>JARBWK010002288.1:0-15501 GCA_030556195.1 Anolis apletophallus
GGTGAACACTAGGTGGCACTGGTGCTTTGCTTCTATGGTGCTGCTAAAGTTCTGGTGGTGAACACTAGGTGGCGCTGGTGCTTTGCTTCTACAGTGTTGCTAAAGTTGTAGTGGTGAACACTAGGTGGCGCTGGTGCTTTGCTTCTACAGTGTTGCTAAAGTTCTGGTGGTGAACACTAGGTGGCGCTGGTGCTTCGCTTCTACAATGTTGCTAAAGTTCTGGTGGTGAACACTAGGTGGTGCTGGTGCTTTGCTTCTACAGTGTTGCTAAAGTTCTGGTGGTGATTTCTGAGAGTTGTAGGCCAAAACACCTGGGGACCCACAGGTTGAGAACCACTGGTTTACAAGGTCTTCAGCCCACTCTGCCATATAATAGCGGTGCCTCGCCGAACGCCCACAGCACTGAGCCTTGGGCAGTGAAAGTGGCCCCAAACCCAGGCCCAGATTACCCATAAGGCCACCCTAGGCCATGGCCTAGGGCGGCACTTTGGGGGGGGGGGCAGCAGGTCCGGACCCCCCCAAAAAAGTTTTTAAAAATTAATTTTTATTAAAAAAAATTTAAAAATTAAAAAGGGCGCATGCGCATGGTGGCGTAAGCGCCATCCACGGCCGACCCCCTCCTTTGCTCTGCTCCCTCGGCTCTGCCCCCGCCTCGGCTCGCCCCCCGCCGCCGGCCCGAGGAGGAGGAAGGAAAGCCCCACCCCGGAGCCGATGCGGGGCTTCCCACGGCTCCTCCCTCCCTCCCCGCGAGTTCGGCCGCTTCTCAGGCCGGCATAGTGGCTTTAGGAGGGAGGGAGGAGCCGTGGGGGGCAGGGGCAGAGCCTTTGGCCTAGGGAGCCAAAAGGGCCTGATCCGGGCCTGCCCAAACCGCATCTATTTCGCAGTGTAGATGCACAGGGGCGGCTCAAGCAGTATGCAAACTACGCATCTGCATAGCGCGCCACGTCCCCAGGGGCACCTGCCCGTGCGCAGTGTGCAAGGCAGCCAAAATTCACGGGGCGGCTCAAGCGTCTCTTGAATTTCGGCTGCCTTGCACACTGCACATGGGCAGGCGCCCCTGGGGACGTGGCGCCCTACGCAGATGCGTAGTTTGCGTACTGTAGAGGCACCCTACCGAAGGCAGAGTAGAAAGGATTTCTCTTGCATGTGTCGTAAAGGCATTGCTGAAAAGCACCAAGCGATCCAGAGTCGTGCCGAAAGAAAATATGAACGTAAACGTTGCTTTCGCCTCGTAGCTTTGACCTGCATTCTCAAGTCAGGAGAAGATTCAGGTTTGATGATGACGGTGACGATGGCGATCCAGCTGCCACGGCAACCTCATTTCCAGTGCAGACTGCCATGTGCTTCAATTTCCCCCACTTGTGCCAAGCAAGGCAGAGAAAGATGACGAAGAGGGATGGAGAAAGAATGGAACGAATGCATGAGAGATTGGGGACCGGCTCTGCCGTTGAGGTTGAGCATCCCTTATCCGGAAATCCGAAACACTCCAAAATCCAAAACGGTCCGCACGGGAAGACCTTTGCTTTTTGATGGTTCGGTGCACACATTTGTTAACGCATGATGCATAAAATGTTCCGTGTCGCAAACTTGGGCCCTCCAGGTGTTTTGGACTACAACTCCCACAATTCCTAACAGTATCTATTTCAGTGATGTTCAACCAGTGTGCCGCGGAACACTAGTGTGCCGTGAGAGACCATCAGGTGTGCCGTGGGAAATTATAGTGTAGAGAGCGCGAGCCTAGCAGGAAACTTCAGGCAGCGGAAATGAGGCTTTCCTGGCCGAAGCAGCAATGCCAGCAGTCAGAGAGAGCCCTCGGCGTCCAGAACTTTCCTCCTCGCTCCCTCTCTCCTTCCCTTCCTTCCTTCCTACCCTCCCTCTGCGCGCCAAGGGCAACCTGGCCGGGCTGTGGCCAGGCCCGGATTAACCCCTTTTGGCGCCCTAGGCCAGTGTTTTTCAACCTTTTTTGAGCCGCGGCACATTTTTTACATTTACAAAATCCTGGGGCACACCACCAACCAACATGACACAAAATGACACTCTAACACAGTAATACATATAGTCAATATGTCTTTAAATGTATTTGTACACTCAGTGTGAAACCTGGGCCCGTTTCGATGAACACAACATAGATATCCTGGCAGGAATGGCAGAAAGACACAAACTTCCCACACACAACTCCCATAACCAAGAGAAAATGCTATAAGAGTTTGGTGGGCATTGACCTTGGGTTTTGGAGTTGTAGTTCACCTATATCCAGAGAGCACTGTGGACTCAAACAATGTTGGATCAGGACCAAACTTTGCATGAATACTCAACATACCCAAATGTGAACACAGATGGAGTTTGGGGAAAATAGACCTTGACATTTGGGAGTTACAGTTTCTGGGATTTATAGTTAACACACAATCAAAGAGCATCCTGAACTCTTGCAACAATGGAATTGAACCAAACTTGGCATATTGGACTCAAGCAATGTTGGATCAGGACCACACTTGGCATCAATACTCAATATGCCCAAATGTGAACACAGATGGAGTTTGGGGAAAATAGACCTTGACATTTGGGAGTTACAGTTCCGGGATTTATAGTTAACTCACAAACAAAGAGCATCCTGAACTCTTGCAGGAACGGAATTGAACCAAACTTGGCATATTGGACTCAAGCAATGTTGGATCAGGACCAAACTTGGCATGAATACTCAAGATGCCCAAATGTGAACACAGATGGAGTGTGGGGAAATAGACCTTGACATTTGGGAGTTACAGTTTCTGGGATTTATAGTTAACTCACAAACAAAGAGCATCCTGAACTCTTGCAACAATGAAATTGAACCAAACTTGGCATATCGAACTCTCATTACCAACAGAAAGTACTGAAAGGGTTAGCTTGGGAATTGACCTTGAGTTTGGAAGTTGTAGTTCACCCACACCCAGAGAGCACTGTGGACTCAAACTATGTTATGTTGTTGTTTGTTTTCTATCCAGAATCACAATGTTGGGAGGAGGCTCACCACTTTAAGGCCCCTCAAACAGGCATGGGAAAACAAGAGGGGGAGAAAGGGGATTGGAGGTTCCAATTTCCCACGGCACACCTGATGATTGCTCACGGCACACTAGTGTGCCATGGCACACTGGTTGACAAACACTGCCCTAGGCCACATTTTGGAATTACGCCCCCAAACCAACCTCTACCGCACCCCCCCCCCACCTCCGCAGCGGTCCCGGGGGCAGGGCTTTCCTCCACCTCCTCTTCACGGCACGCCCTCCTCCTGGCGGCAAGGAAGGACGTCGAGGAGGAAGGAAGCCCCGCCCCGGTGCCAGCAGCGGCCTTGGGGTGGGGCTTCCTGCGCCCCCGTCTCTTCGCGGCGCGCCCTCCTTCCTTGACAGGGGGGCGGGGGCGATGGCGGGGAGGGCGCCAGTCCCTCCTCCCCCGCCCGCTCACAGCGCTCTCCCCCTGCCCTCCCCCGAGAGAGAGAGTTGCGTTGCGGTTTTTTTCCAACATTTTTTTTTGGCGTAGATTGAATTGAGTCCCCCTCGGCTTGCGCCCCTAGGCCATGGCCTAGGGTGGCCTTATGGGTAATCCGGGCCTGGTTGGGGCTCCTGGGCGCTCTTCTGCCCTCCTTCCCTCCGGCAGTAAGGAGGAGAAGAGAGAGGATTCCCCATCCGACCCCGCTCCCGGAGGCTTGAGGCGAGGCTTTCCGCCCTCTAGCCCCTCTGCGCCGGGGAAGGGGAGCAACCCCTCATCTCCTGGCCTCTCCTGCCTGGGCTACGGGTTCGCTACAGAGCAGAGCAGAGGCCGGGATGCGCAGCTCCACAGCCCAGCTTGGTTCCTTCCCGATCTGGCCCCAAGCCGACCGCAGGGAAGCCGAAGGGACGCCGGGGCTGAACCCCTTCGGGAAGGAGAGTTGGGGCTCGTGACGGCTGCGAGCCTCCGCCGCAGTTTGTTCTGAGGCTCGTACCCACCCCATGTGCTCAATTCCTATTCGTCCTGCTCAGCCGAGCCTGCGTGCGCTTCGGCCACTCAGCGCAGCCCTCCCCCGCGGGACGGTGACGGGCCTCCTGCGCGTGGTTCTGTTTCAGGGACCTCAAAGTGGTGAGCCTCCTTCCAACATTGTGATTCTGGATAGAAAACAAACAACAACATAACACAACATTGTTTGAGTCCACAGTGCTCTCTGGGTGTAGGTGAACTACAACTTCCAAACTCAAGGTCAATTCCCAAGCAAACACTTTCAGTACTTTCTGTTGGTAATGAGAGTTCAATATGCCAAGTTTGGTTCAATTCCATTGTTGCAAGAGTTCCGGATGCTCTTTGTTTGTGTGTTAACTATAAATCCCAGAAACTGCAACTCCCAAATGTCAAGGTCTATTTTCCCCAAACTCCATCTGTGTTCACATTTGGGCATACTGAGTATTCATGCCAAGTTTGGTCCTGATCCAACATTGTTTGAGTCCACAGTGCTCTCTGGATATAGGTGAACTACAACTCCAAAACCCAAGGTCAGTGTCCACCAAACTCTTATAGTATTTTCTCTTGGTTGTGGGAGTTCTGTGTGGGAAGTTTGTGTCTTTCTGCCATTCCTGCCAGGATATCTGTGTTGTGTTCATCGAAACAGGCCCAGGTTTCACACTGAGTGTACAAATACATTTAAAAACATATTAACTATACGTATGACTGTGTTAGCGTGTCATTTTGTGTCGTTTTGGTTGGTGGTGTGCCCCAGGATTTGGTCAATGTAAAAAATGTGCCATGCTCAAAAAAGGTTGAAAATCACGGATCGATTTCCTTTCCTTCACAGGGACGTAGTCTTTGGGTGTAAGTCTGCCTCTTAGCAGCCGTCGGAGGGAAATACCGGCCGTTAGGAATTGTGGGAGTCGTAGTCCAAAACACCTGGATTTGCATTTGGGCCAAGGCAGATATGCCCAAATCCCCCAAACGCCTGGTCCCAAGCCTTTCACGCAAGGGACGCTCAACTTGCAGCGGAGGATAGTGCGCAAGGTCTGAAATGTCAAGCGTGAATCTTTCCTCATCTAAACACTACGCCGTTCGGACAGAGGGAGCCACAGATTGAGCCGAGTCCGTGGGGCGAGTGCGTGTGTGTTTGGGAAGGAAATCGGGTTTGCGTGCTTGAAAAGAGCCAAGCACATCCTATTTGGTGTCGTCGCGTTTTTCCGCAAGGATGTCTCTCTCCCTCCCTCCGCGGTTCGCTCGCCGCTGCTTTGACCACGGCCGTCCGCGAACGCAAAAGTGGTCCGTGGATCGTAGTCGGTTCTGCAATTGTGAAGATGCCCAAGGCTCCTTGTCTGGATTCACCACCCTGGAATTCAACCATCCCTTTCTTCCCTCAATATCTTATTCTTACCTTCCTCCCTTTTCCTTCATTCTTTCCTTTCCTCCCTTGCTTCTTTCCTCCCTCCCTCTCTCAGCCTTTCCTTCTTTCCTTTTTCCTCCCTCCCTTTTCTTTCATTCCTTCCTTTCTTTCCTCCCTTCCCTTCCTCCATCTTTTTTCTTTCCTTCTTTCCTCCCTCCCCTTTCTTTCCTTCCTCACTTTCCTTCTTTCCTCCTTTTCCTTCATTTCTTCCTTTTTTCTTACTTTCTTTCCTTCCTCCCTTTTCCTTCCTTCTGTTCTTTCCTTCCTACCTTTTTTTCTTTCCTTCCTTCCTCTTTTCTTTCTTTCCTTCCTCCCTGCTGTTCTTTTCTTCCTTCCTTTTTACTTTCCTCCTGTCCTTCCTCTTGTCTTTCTTTCCTCCCTCCCTCTTTTCTTTCCTCCCTTTTCCTTCCTTCTGTTCTTTCCTTCCTTCCTTTTTTCTGTCCTCCTTTCCTTCTTTCCTTTCCTCCCTCCCTTTTCCTTCGTTCCTTCTTTTCTTTCATTTTTTCCTTCTTCCCTCCCTTTTCCTTCCTTCCTCTTTTCTTTCCTTCCTCCCTTTTCCTTCATTCTTTCCTCTTTCCTTTCTTTCCTCCCTCCCTCCTTCCCTTTTCCTTCCTTCCTTCCTCCCTTTTCCTTCCTTCCGTTCTTTCCTTCCTTCCTTTTCTGACCTCCTTTCCTCCCTTTTCCTTCCTTCCTTCTTTCATTCCTCCTTCCCTTTTCCTTCGTTCCTTCCTGTTTTCTTTCTTTCCTTCCTCTTCCTTCCTTCCTTCTCCCTCCTTTCCTTCCTATATTCTTTCTTTCTTTCTTTCCTCCCTCCCTTTTCCTTCCTTCCTCTTTTCTTTCCTCCTTTTCCTTCCTTCCTCCCTTTTCCTTCATTCCTTCCTCTTTTCTTTCATTCTTTCCTTCCTCCCTTTTTTCTTTCCTTCTTTCTCCCACCCTTTTCCTTCCTTCTTTCCTTCCTCCCTTTTCCTTCATTTCTTCCTCTTTTCTTTCATTCTTTCCTCCTCCCTTTTCCTTCCTCCCTTTTCTTTTTCTTTCCTTCTTTCTCCCTCCCTTTTCCTTCCTTCTTTCCTTCCTCCCTTTTCCTTCATTCCTTCCTCTTTTCTTTCATTCTTTCCTTCCTCTTTACTTTTTCTTTCCTTCTTTCTCCCTCCCTTTTCCTTCCTTCTTTCTTTCCTTCCTTTTCCTTCATTCCTTCCTTTTCTTTCTTTCCTCATTCCCTCCCTTTTCCTTCCTTCCTTCCTTTTCTTTTTTCTTTCCTTCCTTCTCCCTCCCTTTTCCTTCTCTTTCCCTTCCTTCCTTCTACCTCCCCATTCCTTCCTTCTTTCTCTTCTTCCCTCCCTTTTCTTCCTTCCTTCCTTCCTCTACTCAAGAGTTATTGCTCCTCCCCCATGACCGATTGGGGACAGAAATCCCACCAAACCAACGGGAAACCAAAACCCGACGCGACCCTTTCCTTCTCGGCGGTGCGGGTGAGCTCTTCTTCTTCCTCCCGCCTCTCCAAACCAAAGAGACCCTTCCATCCCCCCTTGACCGCTTGGGAGGACGCAAGGCAGTGTCCAAAACGCCCACAACCCTCTTGACAACCCTCTGAAGTCAAGTGTTTATTGCGTTTAGCACCAGGGAGCCCCTTCTCTCTCCTCCAAAGAGCCGGGCTTTACTCTCAAGTGTGGGTTTTATTTCTGACTTCCCCAAGATTTTGGCGACCACGAAGGGACTTTGCTTGGGCACGAGACCGCCATCCTAATGCTACTTCGGGACTGGAGTCATCCCGTCCGTCCAATTTGGCTGAGCTTCAGAAACAAACTGAGCGCCCTTCCCGAAGGAGAACGGAAAGGAGCCGTGAGGACCCAGTTTTTCTATCGGATCGCTCCTTTCGAAGAGAAGGCCAGTGTGTAAACAACAACAGATCCCAGCCAAACTATTGCAAGAACCAGGTGGAAGAACCGAGGAGGAGGAGCAGCGCATTTGTGGTTACGAAAATAGGAACGTCGCGGCCGGCCAAGGCATGTCCGTCGGAACGGCCAAAGGCTGACGATCATTGTCATTCAGGATCCCTTGGGAGCTACGCGCAACTCCCCCGCGGCCGCATTAAGACTGCAAACGTTCCAGGTACTGCGGGAGCGGGTTCTCCTTCACGTATTTCTGGATGTACCAACAGGTGAGGTGGGCTTTCAAGTCCTCTTCCACCACAAAATCCAAGGCTGCCTGGAAGGAAAACACAGAGAGGGGAGCCAACCCACGTTAATGTCCAGGACGCCAATGCAACCGAGACCTAAGATCCTTTCCGATTGCATAATTATATTATTATTATATAATATATTACTATATATTATTCTATAATATAATAATATATATTATATTATTATAATTATATAATATATATAATTATATGTTATATTATATATATAATTATATATTTTATTATATATATAATTATATATAATATAATATAATTATATATTATATTATAATATATTATACTATGTATAATATTATTATATAATATTATCTATATATATAAAGGAGGAGTAGTCATGGAACAAACGTCCCAAACAGAGAAACCTTACAAGGCAGAGACACCAAACTTGCCAACAGAAATAGGCCTCAGACAAGGTAGGTTTGTAGCAAAGAAACTTTCCCCCCCAAATCCGAAATGGCCCCCAAAACTCCGAGTACAATAACCCTACATGTCCCAGCATCCTCGGGGCTGCCCACGACTCTCCCAGCCTCTACATTCTGACAACATGATTGGCTGCCAATAGGGCGGATTTGCATAACTCCTGCACTGGCCAGCCAACATGAACATTTCGACCATAATAAACTGTCAGAGGAGGATAAGGCAAAGGGCTGAGGCACAAACACAAACACCCCATTCACTTCCCACAGAAAATTGACACCCCTACAAATCACAGACCACGCCCAAAATTGACAGTAAGGCTTCATTAACTTAATTTCCCTGACTAGACCTCACTTAATGGAATGCTGTTTACGCTCTGAATTGACAGTAAGGCTTCATTAACTTGATTCTCCCGACTACGCCTCAGCTCATGGGACATTGTGTATGGCCTGAATTGACAGTAAGGCTTCATTAACTTGATTCTCCTGACTAGCCCTCAGCTCATTGGACATTGTGTATGGCCTGAATTGACAGTAAGGCTTCATTAACTTGATTCTCCCGACTAGCCCTCAGCTCATGGGACATTGTGTATGGCCTGAATTGACAGTAACCTACCTTGGCACACAGATCACCTATGACCCACGCTACATTCTACTACAGTTTGGAGGAGGGTGGACCATGGATGATGGGACTTGAAGTACCTCCATGGATAATGGGATTTGTACTACTTCAAAACCCATCATTCCCCACAAACCACTGTGTCCAAGAACCAAGACCGATAAAGACCCAACTTGGCAAACAATGCCCCCCATGACCCACACTCCATCCGACTGCAGATTAGAGGAGGACACACCATGGATGATGGGATTTCAAATACCTTCACTCACTTACAAAGTACCCCTCCCACACACGCATCAACCTCTACATCAACACAGCAGGCGAAACACAAAAAACATTGTATCCACAAGGTATGCAGAGCATCAGCAACACCACACAACAACTCCACAGGACTTCAACATCCCACCCACCAAAACAACCCACAACAACACAGCCATGACCCCAACAACACCATAACTAACAACAACTCCAATCCTTACATACTCAGACTTCTCGCCTCTCAAAATAGGGCACAGCACGCGTGCGGGTACAGCTAGTTATATAATATTATTATATATTGTACTAGCTGACCATCGTTACTGTGGGATGTGTAACTTGGGGACTGTGTGTGTAGTTATGTATATGTGTATATGTATATGCATATATATATGTGTACTTATGTATAGGTGTGTTTTTGTTTATGTATATGCGTGTATATGTGTGTAAGTACAGATGTGTGTATATATGTGTGCATGCCTATATTTCAGTGCATGTATATATGTGTGTATGTCTATATGTACATATGTGTGTGCATGTGGCGAAGACAAACAGTAACATCCCTTCCTGCTTTTTATACTTCCTTTCTTCCCTCTCATCCCTCAGCTTTTCTCTTCTCTCTGTCCTCCTGCCTCTTCTGCCTCCCTCCCTACCACTAATATTCCGACACTCTAAACTGCCAGAGGGTGGTGGCTCCCAGCCTCTACATTCTAACTGAGGAAGTATTTGCATAATGCCTCTAATTGGCCAGCACCACCAACATTCCGACACTCTAAACTGCCAGAGGGTGGTGGCTCCCAGCCTCTACATTCTAACTGAAGGAGTATTTGCACAATGCCTCTAATTGGCCAGCACCACCAACATTCCGACACTCTAAACTGCCAGAGGGTGGTTGCTCCCAGCCTCTACATTCTAACTGAGGGAGTATTTGCACAATGCCTATAATTGGCCAGCGCCACCAACATTTCGACACTCTAAACTGCCAGAGGGTGGTTGCTCCCAGCCTCTGCATTCTAACTGAGGGAGTATTTGCATAATGCCTATAATTGGCCAGCACCACCAACATTCCGACACTCTAAACTGCCAGAGGGTGGTGGCTCCCAGCCTCTACATTCTAACTGAAGGAGTATTTGCATAATGCCTCTAATTGGCCAGCACCACCAACGTTCCGACACTCTAAACTGCCAGAGAGTGGTTGGTCCCAGCCTCTACATTCTAACTGAGGGAGTATTTGCATGATGCCTCTAATTGGCCAGCACCACCAACATTCCGACACTCTAAACTGCCAGAGGGTGGTTGTTCCCAGCCTCTGCATTCTAACTGAGGGAGTATTTGCATAATGCCTATAATTGGCCAGCACCACCAACATTCCGACACTCTAAACTGCCAGAGGGGGCTGGAGTGGGGGTTCATGGGAGTTGTAGTCCATAATGTTTGTTTGGATTTGTGGCCATTGGTGGTAAACATACGTCGTAGGGTTTTCTGGGTATGTGGGCTGTTTTTGTGTGTCTGCCTTGTGTGGTATTGCTGTCTATAGGCTACTTAGGATGACAGCTCTCTTTATATATATATACTAGCTGTACCCGGCATGCGTTGCTGTGCCCTTTTTAGGAGATGTGAGAAAGTCCAATCATCCACGGTGTGCCCTCCTCTAAACTGCAGTTGGATGGAGTGTGGGTCATGGGGGGCATGGTGTGCCAAGTTGGGTCTTTATTGGTCTTGGTTCTGGGCCACAGTGGTCTGTGGGGAATGATGGGTTTTGAAGTACTACAAATCCCATTATCCATGGTGGTACTTCAAGTCCCATCATGCATGGTCGGGGCTCTGTGTGCCAAGGTAGGTTACTGTAAATTCAGGCCATACACAATGTCCCATGAGCTGAGGCCTAGTTAGGAACAGCAAGTTAATGAAGCCTTACTGTCAATTCAGGCCATACACAATGTCCCATGAGCTGAGGCCTCGTCAGGAAAATCAAGTTAATGAAGACTTACTGTCAATTCAGAGCGTAAACAGCTTCCCAGTAAGTGAGGGCTAGTTAGGGAAATCAAGTTAATGAAGTCTTACTGTCAATTTAGAGCGTAAACAGCTTCCCAGTAAGTGAGGGTAAACAGCTTCCCAGTAAGTGAGGGCTAGTTAGGAAATCAAGTTAATGAAGTCTTACTGTCAATTCAGCGTAAACAGCTTCCCAGTAAGTGAGGGCTAGTTAGGAAATCAAGTTAATGAAGCCTTACTGTCAATTTTGGGCGTGGGCTGTGATTTTTTGGGGTGTAAATGTTCGTTTGCACGTGATGATGGTGTTTGTGTTTGGGATTGGCTCAGGTCTTTTCCTTATTCTGTTTTGGCAGTTTAATATGGATCGGAATTTTCATGTTGGCTGGCCAGTGCAGCAGTTATGCAAATCCGCCCTTATTGGCAGCCAATCATGTTGTTCAGAATGTAGAGGCTGGGTGAGTCTTTGGCTGCCCAGGAGGATGCTGGTAAATGTAGTTTTATTTTTTACTCGTTGTTTTGGGGGCCTTTTAGGTTTTGGGGGGAAGTTTCTTTGCTACAAACGTACCTTGCTTGAGGCCTATTTCTGTTGGCAAGTATTGTGTTTCTGCGTTGTATGGTTTCTTTGTTTGAGGTATACATCACATGACGTGAACCCATTTATATAATAGATATATATAGATTATATATTACTAGATTATATATTACGTGTTGCTGTGGCGTAGTCTGGTGGTATGGAAAATTAAGTAATGAGAAGGTCTGCTTAATTAGAACAGCAACAACAGCAGTAATAGTGATAGGAAGGAAAGAAAAAGGTATGGAAGGAAGGAAAGAGAAAAAGTAGAAAGGAATGAAAAAGGGGAGGAAAGGCAGGAAAGAGGCAAAGAAGGAAGGAGAAAATGAAATAGCATTCCCTTCCATCAATCCACCCAACCTTCCTTCCCTCCTTGTATCCTCCCTTCCTGTTATCCTTCCTTTCTTCTTCCTACCTCCCCTACTTCCTTCCTTCCCTATATCCTTCCTTTTCCCCTATTCCTCCTCCCCTCCTTCCTTCCTTCCATCCATCCTACCTTCCCTCCTTCTATCCTTCCTTTCCTGTCTCCTCTCCTCCCTTCTTCCTGTTTTTCTTCCTTTCTTCTCCCCCTCCTTCTTTCATTCCTTCCATCCTATCTTCCTTCTTCTCTTCTTCTATCATTCCCTTCCTATCTCCTCCCTTCCCTCCCTTCCTGCTTTCCTTCCTTTTTCCCTTTGTCAACAACCAACTGCCGGTTTGAAGGTTGTTGTTTTTCTCTGTGCCGGCGGAAGGGGGAGGGGGAGACGGGCGGAGAGCGCGTGGGCAGTATGTCCGCAAATGCGTAGTGCTGCTCTGGTGCGGGGGATGCTGGGAAGTGGAGTTCCCCATGTTTTTAGCCGTTTTAGAGTGTTCTGTTTAAATTTTTTGGGACTTTCCCGGGTGCTAAACATACCTTGTTCGGTTGTGGGTT
The DNA here is from genome assembly GCA_030556195.1 of Anolis apletophallus. Classification (NCBI taxonomy): domain Eukaryota; kingdom Metazoa; phylum Chordata; class Lepidosauria; order Squamata; family Anolidae; genus Anolis; species Anolis apletophallus. The sequence goes on from JARBWK010002288.1 coordinate 12,335, forward strand.
TTGTGGCCTGATTTGGTGTTTGTGGGTTAGGCGGTTTTGCTGTCTATAAGCCCCTAAGCACGCCACTTCTCTTTTTATATATATAGATTATTATATATTACATTACTAGCTGTACCCGGCACGCGTTGCTGTGCCCTATTTAGGAGATGCGAGAAAGTCTGAGTATGTAAGGGTTGGAATTGATGTTACTTATGGTCTTGGTGGGGTCATGGCTGTGTCGTTGTGGGTTGTTCTGGTGGGTGGGATGTCGAAGTCCTGGGGAGTTGTTGTGTGGTGTTGCTGGCGTTCTGCAGAGCTTGTGGATATACAATGTTTTTTGTCTTTCCGTCTGCTGTGTTGATGTAGAGGTTGATGCTTGTGTGGGTGGGGTACTTTGGAAGTGAGTGGAGGTACTTGAAATCCCATCATCCATGGTGTGGCCTCCTCTAAACTGCAGTTGGATGGAGTGTGGGTCATGGGGACACTGTGTGCCAAGTTGGGTCTTTATCGCTCTTGGTTCTGGGCCACAGTGGTCTGTGGGGAATGAAGGGTTTGAAAGGACTACAAATCCCATAATCCATGGAGATACATCAAATCCCATCATCCATGGTGCACTGTCCTCCAAACTGCAGTAGAATGTAGCGTTGGTCATAGGGGCTCTGTGTGCCAAGGTAGGTTACTGTAAATTCAGGCCATACACAATGTCCCATGAGCTGAGGCCTAGTCAGGAAAATCAAGTTAATGAAGCCTTACTGTCAATTCAGGCCATACACAATGTCCCATGAGCTGAGGCCTAGTCGGGAAAATCAAGTTAATGAAGACTTACTGTCAATTCAGAGCGTAAACAGCATCACATTAAGTGAGGCCTAGTCTGGGAAATCAAGTTAATGAAGCCTTACTGTCAGTTTTGGGCGTGGTCTGTGATTTGTAGGGGTGTAAATTTTCTGTGGGAAGTGAATGGGGTGTTTGTGTTTGTGCCTCAGCCCTTTGCCTTATCCTCCTCTGACAGTTTATTATGGGTCGGAATGTTCATGTTGGCTGGCCAGTACAGGAGTTATGCAAATCCGCCCTTATTGGCAGCCAATCATGTTGTCAGAATGTAGAGGCTGGGAGAGTCGTTGGCAGCCCCCGGAGGATGCTGGGAAATGTTGGGTTTTTTACTCGTTGTTTTGGGGCCTTTTAGGTTTGGGGGGGAGAGTTTCTTTGCTACAAACCTAACTTGTCTGAGGCCTATTTCTGTTGGCAAGTTTGGTGTCTCTGCGTTGTAAGGTTTCTCTGTTTGGGACGGTCGTTCCATGACGCCTCTTCCTTTATATATATAGATAATCCATGGGAAGCTCCTACCTTTGCCAGGTGCTTGGCGATTCCTCTCCCCGGTAGGCATCGGGGGACCTCCGTGTGCTGCAAGTCCACGATCCTCTTCCCCACGTATTCATACAAGAGGACTGCTTTGTCATGGCAGCCTGGAAGGCCGAGGAAAAAAACATGTCACGTCAAGCGAACAGAGGTTTCTCCATTTCGATGGAGCCAATGCCAGATGGGACAGTTTCATCTATGCTGACGATCGTGCCATCACCGCTCAAGCAAGGAGCTTTGAAATGGTCGAACAGAAGCTCTCCGAAGCTTTAGATACTCTTCCTGCCTATTACAGGGAAAACCAGCTTGCACCATCCATGTTTAACATTTACACAAATGACCCGCCACTGCCAGAAGGGTCAGAGAGTTTCATCTATGCTGATGATCGTGCCATCACCACTCAAGCAGGGAGGTTTCCAATGGTTGAACAGAAGCTCTCAGAATCTTTAGGGGAGTGCTGCCTAAGAGCCGGCCCGCGGGCCGTATACGGCCCCCCAGCCTCTTGGGCACGGCCCCCGCTACCCTCCTGAAATAGGTCGGGGGAGGGGAGGAGAAGGGGGGGGCGGGGAGAAGGAAGGGAGCCAGCTCCTCCTCCTTGCCTCGCCCCCTCCGTCCCTCTCTCCGCCCCGCCGCTGCGATCCGGTTCGCAGCAGCGGGGGGGGGGGGGAGTGTCCCGAGCGCCGCGGCGCCGGGGAAGGAGGAGGAGGAACCCTCCCTCCTCCTTCCTCTTCGGCCGTCGAGTATTTATGTCACAGCGGATAGGCAACAGAAATATAGAAGTTTAATTCCCCATCGGCCCAAAAACTCCAATCTCTGTTCGAGTGAATAATGAAACTCTCATTCAATTCACAAGGTGAATATATAACTTTGTATTGAATTGTATTTAACAATAACTGGCAAAACATCGAAAAACAACAGCCATCACAGCTACCTTTCTAAACATCCTTTCCTCACAGATATTAAATCCCAACTGTCACTTTGTAACTGACATTCCTCAAAGGTTCCATTTAGCAGTCTTGAGACAGCGCCATCTGGTGTCAAACATGTCACACTGCAGGTCATCTCAAACTGCGAAAATATATCTTGTGCTGACTCATGAATTGCTATTAAAAATGCAATAATCTGACACTTCCCTGGCACCGCGGCGATCGGGACACCGGCGGCGCCGGGAAGGGCGGGAGGGAGCGGTCAGAGGGACGTGAGAGCCGGGCGGAAACCCTCCCGCAGGCCTGGATGGCTCGTGGGGAAAGCGAGAACCGGGTGAAAAGCTTCCCCATGAGCCATCCAGGCCTGCGGGAGGGTTTCGCCTGGATCGTCCCTGGGTGACGCCAGGCTGGTGACGCCTGGCGTCACCCAGCCCGCCAGGGGCGGGCAGCGCAGGGAGGCCGGGCATGCGTGCCCCGCCCCCGGGACCCCGCCCACTGATCACCTGCGGCCCCCAGGTGATCAGCGGGAATTCCGGCCCTTGGGCTGGAAGAAGTTGGACAGCCCTGCTTTAGGGGCTCTTACGGCCTAATACAGGGATAACCAGCTGATTCCTAATCCATCTAAAACTCAGCTTTTCCCGAATAGATTACTGCAATGCTCTCTACGTGGGGCTGCCTTTGAATATATATATATATATGTATTTGATAATGATGATAATATAATAATATTCTACAGCCAGCAAAGAAAAATAAACCAGGCTCTCAGGTGCTCTGCCAGATTGCAGGAGAGACCGATAGCAGATTCAAGGCCGAGAAGAAACCCATTCCTGGCCACTTGGGATATAGAGTAGGTTAGGGATATAAGTGTCAAGTACAGAATCTGTAGCCAGACGAAGCAATGTTGGA
>JARBWK010002289.1:0-15498 GCA_030556195.1 Anolis apletophallus
TTGGTGATATCTTCTGTTTAGCATTGTAGCAGTAACCTGGAGTCCCAGAACTCCCAAGGCAATCTGGCTGCAAGTTGCGTGCGGGCGCAGGGAAGAGATGACGCGACAATTTCTACTGCATTTCAGGAAACCAGCTTTATTGCATCACATCGGCCGATGGGTCCGCCCACCCTGTGCGGAAACGTAGCCTCTGGCAGACAGAACCCAGAACTTTCACAGCAGACAGGTTTTATACAAGCAATGGTGGCAATTTCCAGTCCCACCCTTCTTCATGCCTTGGCATTGGCTGGCATTCATGAAAACATTTTACTCTATCCAATTAAACAAAGCATTCTAGCCTCTGGATCCTATTTGCTAATGATTATGGCGCAGTGTGAATTTCCATCATTGTTCTATGTTATGGCTGTATGAGCAGAGTGTTCCCAATTTGTTACTTTTCTACTGGGCTTTCACCTGGTGGCCTGCCAAGTGAAAGCTTCATTTGCCATGCGCGTCCCCTAACCATTCACTTACTTTGTAAACAAACACGCATGGGAACTACTAGGCCAATCAGGACCGTGTTCTTATCTTAAGGCACATGATGTTCTTTGGCTAATCACAGCCTGTGCTTGTGCACCAATCAGAGTGACTTATTCTCGTCATTGTTGCTGGCAGGCTATTTCTGTATTCTGCTACTCTAACTCTAGTCTGTTGCATCACCTCTCTCTGACATTTCTTCTGCTAAGATGTCAATTTCTCCTTTATTCCCCCATTTTCTTTTTGTAAATGATTTTGGAATCAATAATCATTTGCAAAACATGGCTTTATCATCTAGATCTCATCCCAATTCAGCCGCCAATCTTTCTTCTGCTTCTTTCGGACACCTTTTGCCATTTTTGTTGTCTGTTTTGCTGTGGCAGTGCAACATTTTAGCATTAATGGAAAGCAACAAAGCATGATTGTTACAGAACAGAAAATCACAAGAATTATCACAGCTATTGATTTTATCCAACCTATTTTTGGTAGCCAATTAACGATTGATTCCCAAAAATTATCTACAGGTTCATAAGATTTCTGAACCTCTTGTGCAACTTGCTGTATCTTTTCTATATTTACCTCCACATCTCCTGTCAGGTTAATATAATGACAACATGTGACATTTAACCATACACACAGACCTCCTTGTTTGGTCAGCAGATAATCAACAAATCACCAGGGCCAGATGGCATCCACCCCAGAGTTCTTAAGGAACTCAAGTGTGAAATTGCTGAAATTCTAGCCAAAATATATAACCTTTCTCTAAGATCAGGCACTGTACCCGAGGACTGGAGGGAGGCAAATGTAACTCCGATCTTCAAGAAAGGATCCAGGGTGATCCAGGAAATTATATGCTAGTTAGTCTAACCTCAGTTCCAGGCAAAGTGATGGAAACCATTATTAAAGAAAAAATTACTAAGCACATAGAAGAACAGGCATTTCTGAAGGAAAATCAACATGGTTTCTGCAAAGGCAAATCATGTCTTACTAACTTGTTAGAATTCTTTGAGGGTGTAAATAAACACATAGATAAAGGGGACCCAGTCGATATTGTTTACCTTGACTTTCAAAAGGCTTTTGACAAAGTCCCTCACCAAAGGCTCTAAATAAGCTCTTCAGCCATGGAATCAGAGGACAGGTCTTGTCCTGGATTGGAACCTGGCTAAACTGTAGGAAACAAAGGGTGGTAATAAACGGACATTTCTCTGGGTGAAAAGAGGTGAGAAGTGGCGTACCCCAAGGTTCAGTTTTGGGTCCGTTACTTTTAATTTATTCATTAATGACCTGGATGTAGGAGTAAATTGTGAGGTAGCAAAGTTTGCAGACGACACTAAATTGTTCAGGGTAGTTAAAAATGAAACTGATTGTAAAGAGCTCCAGAAAGATCTCTCGAAATTGAGTGAATGGGCAACAAAGTGGCAAATGCATTTTAACCTAAACAAGTGTAAAGTCATGCACATCGGGGCAAAGAACCCCAACTACACCTACCAATTGATGGGGTCAAAGCTTTCGAGACAAACCAGGAAAGGGATCTTGGGGTTTTGGTGGACAGCTCAATGAAGATGTCAACCCAGTGCGCAGCAGCAGTAAAAAAAAGCAAATTCTATGCTTGGCATGATCAGGAAGGGAATCGAAAATAGGTCGGCAAATGTTGTATTGCCTCTCTACAAATCTATGGTGAGGCCATATCTGGAGTACTGTGTACAATTCTGGTCACCGCACCTCAAGAAGGATATAACGGAACTGGAAAAGGTACAGAAAAGGGCAACAAGAATGATCCAAGGGATGGAGCAGCTCCCTTACGAAATCAGGTTGCAACGCCTTGGTCTTTTCAGCCTTGAAAGACGGCGTTTAAGAGGTGACTTGATCGAAGTGTATAAAATCATGCATGGGATAGAAAAGGTGAATAGAGAAAAAATATTTTCTCTGTCACACAACACTAGGACTAGGGGGCACTCCCTAAAGCTCCAAGGTAGGAAAGTTAGGACTAATAAAGGGAAATATTTCTTCACCCAGAGGGTCATTGGGTTATGGAACTCACTTCCAGAGGAGGTTGTGACAGCGGTCAGCCTGGACAGCTTCAAGGCAGGATTAGACAGATTCATGGATACCAAGGGAATCAGTAGCTACTGAAATGGACATCCAAGTGCCACCTCTGTGTTGATGGAGGCAGGCAGGATTTCCCCGGTACTGGTTGTGGGGGTCGGGAGCAGGTGAGGGTTTTGCCCTCCTTTCTGCTAGAGATCCTGTGTACAACTAGTGGGCCACTGTGTGACACAGAATGCTGGACTAGATGGGCTGAGGCCCGATTCAGCATGGCTCTTCTTATGTTCTTATGTTCTTAATCCAGAGCCAACTTTTGCTGTATTACCATTCCAGCCAAGGAGTTGATTTCTATCTGTAACACATTTACCTCGTGGGCTGTTTCATTTGCTAATTGTTCTAATTCATAAGATAACACATGTAACTGTCTGATATTCCATGCCACCCCAGTCTGGGACTTGTAACGGCAAGGAATCTCTCTGTGCCAGTAAGGTAGGTCTTATCTGGGTCGTACCCATATTTAGCTATCACATCAGTTGATCTCTTTTGAACATGCATGTGTACATTGGAAACTGGGGTCTTTCTTGGATACATTTTTAGGCCTCCAGGCCCTAATGTCCCTATTGTACAAATTCCACTCCAGGCAGTGGGCAAATATCGCCCCGCCCACCTTCCACAAATCCATAAGTACCCTTCTGGAAGGTTCCCCAACTGATTACCAGTGTGGCAAGCGGGTATATCTTGCATTAAGTTAACCAGTGCATCTTTCTGATGATTTCCATACAATATGTGAGTGCAATTTGAATACTTCCACCCCCCGGTCCACATTCCTTTTGTCTTGCGGCCACAATGTGACATATATCAGTCATGTATTGTGATGGTGTAATTGCATGCTGGGTAGGACCCCAGTTCAACTCTGTCAAAGAGTTCATACTTTCCCTCTTCTCTGTTTCTTGTTGCATATATAGTTCCATCTGTTTCCCATTTGAAGCACAGAGGTGCTTCTAACGCTGGGAGACGATGTGAGATCATGAACTGAGCCTTGTCTGTACTGTGTCTGTTATATGATTGTTTGCAAATGGTACCATTCCAGCCCTGCAATGTAAGCAGGGCGGTTGGCAGGACGGGCCACCCTTGTTCATGACTAGATGGACCGTGACTGCAAACCCAACAGTCATTTAGGCTAAGTTCATGAGTCATGTTTGTAATTAACTTATGGAAAAGATTCTGGTCCCACCCTCCGTGTACCCCAGTTATGTATAGTATGAGAATTACTGCCATGTATCCAAACACTGTCCTTACTCCCACAGGTGGCTTTCTCTCGTAGCTGTGTCCCATTAAGATCTCAAACCACCATCTTAATGAGAAAGTCTTTGACTCCCCCCATCTTCCCGTTGGGTAACATTTGCTTGGCTGCAGGACGGTGGTTTCCGTAGAGATTTCTTCTGTGCAACTGTCTCCCTAACATCTGAACTTGCTCCAAAGTCTGTTGATCTCCTAGTACATGACTATCCAAAGATAATCCATCTATAGTCTTTAAGTTTAGCGGGGGCCTCCCGTAAAGTCTTTCAAAGGGAGACAGTCCTGTCTTCTTGTGTGGGGTGCACCTGATTTTGAACAAAGCCATGGGTAATGCTACCCTCCAATTTAGTCTTGTCTCTTGACAAATCTTGGCCAGACTGTTTTTCAATGTCCTGTTAACTCTTTCTGCATGGGCAGAAGATTGGGGCCTATAAGCGCAGTGAAGTTTCCACGTGATACCTAGTAATTTGCTCAGTCCTTGGACAACTTGGTGCACATAGGCGGGGCCGTTATCTGATCCAATCTGTAAAGGCATTCCAAATCTGGGAATGACATCTTTTAAAAGGGCTTTCACTACTTCCGTGGCCTTCTCTGTCCTGGTTGCATAAGCTTCCGGCCACCCAGTAAAAGAGTCAATGAAAACCAACAAGTACCGAAACCCACCACTGGGTGGCATTTCTGTAAAATCGGTCACCAAAACTTCAAAAGGGGAGCTGCCCTGGTGCTGAATTCCAGGAGCCTTTAACGGCCTCTCCCTCGGGTTGTTCCTCGCACACGTCCAGCATCTGTTGGCTGCGGCGGTGGTTAAGCTGTGCAAGCCGTTTATGTACATTTGTCTCTCCAGCAAGGCTGCTAATGCGAATTTACCTAAATGGGTGCTTTCATGGAAATGTTGGACTATGTACCATGCCTTATCCTTTGGGATGAAGGCACGGTTATCTGGCATCACGATAATGTTTCCCTTCCATTCCCCCTTCTCACTCAGGGCCCAATTCTCCTCATCCTTGGTGTAATTGCATTTCTCTACCTGTGGGCCTGAGCCTGTTGTTTCTAACATTACGGATGCTGGTTTCCGGAGTGCTGCTTCTCTAGCTGCCAGATCTGCCTGCCTGTTTCCTTGAACTACCGGATCGTTTCCCCGTTGGTGTCCTTTACAATGCATCACAGCCACCCTCTCTGGCCTCCAAACCGCATCTAACAGGGCTATTATAGCATCAGCATGTTTTATGGCCTTTCCAGCTGAAGTCAGAAAGCCTCTTTCCCTGTACAATGCTCCGTGAGCATGTAACGTTATGAACGCATAAGGAGAATCAGTATAGATATTAACCCTTTGTCCCCCGGACAGTTTCAGAGCTTGAGTAAGAGCCACCAGCTCGGCCAGTTGGGCAGAAGTTCCCGGAGGCAGAGGCTCTGCTTCCAAAACCCCTCCTTCCCCCGTCACAACTGCGTAGCCGGCGTGTCTGACCCCCTCTCTCACAAAGCTACTTCCGTCTGTGAAAAGGGTTAATTCTACCTTCTCCAATGGGGAATCTTTTATGTCTGGCCTGCTGGAATAAACTTGATCCATGACTTCCATGCATTGATGCTCTAAGGGCCCTGAATGACCTGGCAGCAAAGTTGCTGGGTTTAACATGGGACACATTTCAAGGGAAACGAGCAGATTATCACACAACACCCCTTCATATTTAGTCAATCTTTCATTCGTGAGCCAGCGTGGTCCTTTTGTATCTAGCAAAGCTTTAACGTGGTGTGGGACTCTGACGACAAGGGGTCTCCCTAACGTAAGCTTGGTGGCTTCTCGAATTAAATCCACCGAAGCTGCAACGGCCCTAAGACAAGGGGGGAAGCCTCTTGCTACTGTGTCTAACTGCTTGGACAAATATGCTACCGGCCGCTGCAATGTACCTAGCTGTTGCGTCAAGACACCCACAGCGGTACCTTCTCGCTCTGCAGCGAAAAGGTAGAACTGTTTTTCTAGATTTGGCAGGCCTAATGCTGGTGGGGACAGTACGGCTTGCTTCAGAGTTCTGAAGGCCTCATCGCACTCCGCCGTCCACACAAATGGGTCTTTATTGCTTCCTCTTGTGGCTTGGTAAAGGGGCTTTGCTATTGCGGCGTAGCCTGGAATCCAGTGTCTCACGTACGAGGTAGTCCCAAGGAACTCCCTCGTCCGTCTCCTGTCTGTTGGTGTTGGGATGGCACAGATGACTTCCTTCCTTTCCACCTCCAAGACCTTGCTTCCTTGGGATAACCCAAACCCCAAGTATTTGTCTTTCTCTTGGCACAACTGTGCTTTCTTCTTTGATACCTTGTATCCTTTCTCTTGTAGTATTTTTAACATCTCTAGTGTGAAGTGCCTGCATCCTTGCTCTGTTCTACACGCTAGAAGTAAATCATCAACGTACTGAGGCCATACTCCTTCTGACTCCGGGATCTCGAATTCCGACAGATCTTTGGCCAAGGCTTGGCCAAAGATCGTCGGGGATGAATGATAACCTTGAGGAAGACGAACCCACGTGACCTGAGAACGCTGTCCTCCCTTTGGGGTCTCCCGCTGAAATGCAAAGATGGGCTGTGACACTGGAGCCAGTCTAATGCAGAAGAATGCATCACGTAGGTCCAGAACTGAAAACCAAACTGCTGTGCTTGGGATTAAACTCATCATAATGTAAGGATTTGGAACAACAGGTGTCAATGGGATGGTAGCCTGATTGACAGCCCTCAGATCTTGAACAATTCTGTACCCGCCCCCTGGCTTGAGGACCAGGAGGAGGGGCGAATTCCATGGTGAGTTACATGGAGTGATGATCCCATTTTGCAACAGTTTGTGTAGCTGTTCTTGGATCCCTTCCACGGCCTCTCTGCTGATGGCATACTGTGCCTTTCTCACGGGAAGGCATCCAGGCTTTATCTGGATGATTACAGGTGCTACATACTTTGCCATTCCCGGAGGGTTATCTTCTGCCCAGACCTCTGGTGTATGTTCCCATGCCCATTGTATCTCTTTCTTCCTGACCTCCCTTAATTTGAACAATCAGTATTCCTCCTGACTTGGCACAGTGAGCTCTAGCTGGCCAGTCTCCAGGAACTCCAATCTAGCTCTAATTTTTGCTAACATGTCCCTTCCTAACAATGGAATGGGACATTCTGGTATGTACAGTAACTGATGAATCACTTCTCTTCCCGCTATGTTGCACCTTCTTCCCATTTCCTCTATGGCTGCTGCTATCTTTACCTTTTCCTGATATGCTCTGTATGCTCCTCGGCCTCTTCCTCCTCTTCCTGACCCTCACTGCTGATTTCCCCTTCCTCTTGCGCTTGCTTCCTTCTCCTCTGTCACTTCCTCGACACATTCTCTGGCCCAATGTCCCTCTTTTCTGCATCTGGCACACTGATTCCATCCCAAAGCACTAGCACTTCCTCTTCCTCTTCCTTTTCCACTTCCTCTTGTCCCTCTGCTATAGCCACTTCCTCTGCCTCTTTCTTGTCTCTCATCCATTAGGCTGAGCAATACCTTATATCCTTCCCTCTTCTTCCTGTCCTTTCTTTCTTCTTCCACCTGCTCCCTTGCTATATAAACTTGGTCAGCCAATGCTAATAACTCGTTAAGAGTCTTTCCCAAAAATCCTGGCTGTTTCTGGATCTTCTTTCTAATGTCCCCTGAGGATTGAGAGATGAAGGATTGCGTTAGGGCTATCCTTCCATCATTTTGTTCTAAATTGTACGGGCTGTACTTTCTGTAAGCTTCTTCTAATCTTTCCAAAAATGCGGCGGGCGTTTCTGTTTTCTCTTGCTGGATCCCCTGTATCTTTTGTATACTAGAAGGTCGGGGTGGGCCTTTTCTTATTGCTTTTAGGAGTATTTGCTGGAAATCTCTTATGCGTTCACGATGACCTTCCTCATTTGGGTCCCACTGGGGGTCTGTCTCTATGGGGAATCTAGCATTCCCATAAATTACTGGGTCTGCTTCCCCATGTCCTTCTTGGGCCAATAACCTGGCCTGATTGATGATGTTCCTTCTCTCTGCTGTAGTAAACATTGCGTTTATAAGCTGCTTGCAGTCCCACCACGTAGGATCATGTGTGGCAATTATTCCCTCTAATAAATCTGCCATAGCTTTCGGTTGCTCCGAATAAGGTGGCGTATCATTCCGCCAATTAAAAATGTCACTGGAATTGAAGGGGACAGTTTGAAAGGCCTGCACCACCCAGTTGTTGTCATCTAACAGGGGTACTTGTCTAATTGGCATTTCTAGTGCTCCTCTTGTCTTTGTGCTTGATCTCGTGGCCTCTTGGGACCTGCTTCTCGTTTGCATAGGGGAAATATCTAATGGTTCCCGAGGATTCCTTCTACTGGTCTCTGGGGAATGCTCCATCACTCTCCTAGCGGCTGTGGGGTGCTCTTCCTTGCTCCTTCTGTCGGGGGAACGTTGCGCTGCCCCCCTTCATCTGGAGACTGTTCCCTCACTCTTCTCTCTACATCCCTTGCTTCTGCTAGTGCAGTGCTGTCCAACTTCTGGCGGGTCCAGGGCCGGATAAGAGGTCACTGATGACCTGCGGGGCCACTCGGCCCCGCCCCAGCCCCCGACCCCAGCCTAGGACCCGCCCCCAGCCGAGGCCCCGCCCCCTCCTAAAGGCGCCGAAAAGGAGGAGTAGGCGGCGCCAAGAGCAGCGCGTCACGCCAGGCCTGGCGTGACGCGCTGCTCTTGGCACCGCCTACTCCTCCTTTTTCGGCGCCCCCTTCCTAGGCCGGGAGCCGCATGAAAAGGGCAGAAGGCGGCGCCAACGGCAGCGCATCACAGGCCTGGCGTGACGCGCTGCCCCAAGGCACCGCCAACTCCTCCGTTTCGGCGCCCCCCCTCCCTTCCTAGGCTGGGGGAGCCGCCGAAAAGGAGGAGTAGGCGGTGCCAAGAGCAGCGCGTCATGCCAGGCCTGTGACGCGCTGCTCTAGGCGCCGCCTTCTGCCCTTTTTTCGGCAGCTCCCCTGCCCTAGGGCGGGGGGCGCCAAAAAAAAGGGCAGAAGGCGGCGCCAACGGCAGCGTGTCACAGGCCTGGCGGGACGCGCTGCCCCTTGGCACTGCCTACTCCTCCTTTTCGGCACCCTCCCTCCCTTCCTAGGCCGGGAGCCGCCGAAGAGGAGGAGTAGGCGGTGCCAAGAGCAGCGTCACGCCAGGCCTGTGACGCGCTGCTCTTGGTGCCGCCTTCTGCCCTTTTCAGCGGCTCCCCCCGCCCTAGGTAGGGCGGGGGGCGCCGAAAAGGAGGAGCTAGCTCTCTTCCTCCTCCCTGCCCCGCCTCCCCCTCCCCCCGGCCGCCATTTTTTTAAAAAAAAATCGATTTTTTTAAAATTTAAAAATGGCGGCTGAGGGCATAGGTGGGGCCGTGTCCAACAGGCTACGGGGCCGGATCCGGCCCTGGGGCCGCCAGTTGGACAGCCCTGTGCTAGTGGATAGGAGAGTGGATTATCTTGGGGCACTTGATATGCTGGCGGATTTTCGTAGAATGGGTTATATTCTGAATGTGGCATGGTGTAGACTGCTGTGGCTTGTTTTGGCATTAAGGGCAGCTTGTGAAGTCGCCATATTTGATGGGAACCTCACGCAGGGAGCCGCGATTGGCAGGGTCGCTTGTGCGGGCTGGGGCATGACGGGTGAATTGAAGAAGGGGACCGCGGCTGGAACAATATCTGCCACTGGGATGTGCATCACAGCCGGCAACGCCATCTCTGGGGCTGAACTTGCTCCGAATAAGGGAACCGCAGACGGGGCTGGTGTCAGCGCATTTAAGGACGCATCAGGCAGAGCGGCGTTGGGCCCCTCTGCCTCTGCGTTTGCATTCTCTCTATGCCTTGGTCTTCTCCCTAAGGGCTGCAATTCTTCCGGTTCTATTTGTAGAACCCGGGCCTTCCTCCCTGCCTTCCGGCTGACAAAACATCTGTCCTGGTGCGGCCCTGGACCGGCCCACTAAACTCCTTCTGAAATTACTCTCTCCCACGTTGCGGAGTAGACCCATTGATCAGTTGGGTGTACTTCGAAACAATAAGATTCTAGCTGTCTACATTTCCTCAAATCCCAGGTACCTGTTCAGGGCCAACTAATTTCTGCAATGGCAGGTCATACCTCTGTGCACAGATTCTTAAGCCTGTAATCTTTCAACTCTAATGGTTTTCCCTCTACAGACAACTGGCAAAACCTTTCCCAGTTCTTTAAAACACAGCTCAGAGGCGTCCCTCTTTGCTCCTTGGACCCCACCCCACCCATTTCTAATGACTGGGGACACTTCAGTGCTTGCTCCCCCCAAATGGCGTGTGTGTTCCCTAAGTGTTCTTACTTAACACTTATACTTGCCGATTCCTGTAGACTTCAGGAGTCGTCCCTCAGGCCTGTGTGCCGGATTTCTCACTAGACGCACGGAACCCCGGCGCCCCCGGACTTTTTCCCTTGCGCGCTTCTTGGTGCCGGATTACTCACTATACGTGGTACGACCTGCGCCCCCGGACTTCCCTCCTCTCTGGTTTCGCTGGCAGTATTTTGGCAATTGCGGCCTGTCGAGTCGATGAGCGTTTTCCTGAGACGAGGCGGGCAGCCGGTCGTTTTTCAGGGCCCTTCTCAGCTTACCCAAGTCGTCTCAGCCTTCCGCCCTCGAGCGAAGACCGTCCTGTCAACAGGATCGCGCCGTCTACCTCACAGACCCGTCTAGGACATCACGTCGGGGTCACCAGGATGTAGCAGTAACCTGGAGTCCCAGAACTCCCAAGGCAATCTGGCTGCAAGTTGCGTGCGGGCGCAGGGAGGAGATGACGCGACAATTTCTACTGCGTTTCAGGAAACCAGCTTTATTGCATCACATCGGCCGATGGGTCCGCCCACCCTGTGCGGAAACGTAGCCGCTGGCAGACAGAACCCAGAACTTTCACAGCAGACAGGTTTTATACAAGCAATGGTGGCAATTTCCAGTCCCACCCTTCTTCATGCCTTGGCATTGGCTGGCATTCATGAAACCATTTTACTCTATCCAATTAAACAAAGCATTCTAGCCTCTGGATCCTATTTGCTAATGATTATGGCGCAGTGTGAATTTCCATCATTGTTCTATGTTATGGCTGTATGAGCAGAGTGTTCCCAATTTGTTACTTTTCTACTGGGCTTTTACCTGGTGGCCTGCCAAGTGAAAGCTTCATTTGCCATGCGCGTCCCCTAACCATTCACTTACTTTGTAAACAAACACGCATGGGAACTACTAGGCCAATCAGGACCGTGTTCTTATCTAAAGGCACATGATGTTCTTTGGCTAATCACAGCCTGTGCTTGTGCACCAATCAGAGTGACTTATTCTCGTCATTGTTGCTGGCAGGCTATTTCTGTATTCTGCTACTCTAACTCTAGTCTGTTGCATCACCTCTCTCTGACATTTCTTCTGCTAAGATGTCAATTTCTCCTTTAGCATAGCACTAGAAGCTGTAAAATTATGATGGCTAAGCTAAACATTTCTGGGTTATAAAGCCCACTGATGCCCCCCCCCATTTCTTTCTTACACACACCATAACTATCTTAATTTAAGCATTGGAATGAGGAATCATATTTGGTAGATATTTTTTATTAAATGAATATGTGTTCAGAATTGTTTTGAATCCCCTGAAAATCTCCCATCGTGGATCTCGGTCTATTTTCATACTATCTCTGCTTTAAAACATAGTTCCATGTCCTGGTTTAAGTGTGACCCACAAAGCATTTCACAAGTGATCATGACTCTCAAATGCAATGTAGGCATATATCAGAGATATTTTATCCAACTATATAGGTATAGATTTCTCCTTGACATTAAGCCTAGATGTGTCTGACTCTGGGTGGTGGTGCTCATCTCCATTTATAAGCCGAAGAGCCAGCATTATACATATAGCCTCCTAGGTCATGTGGCCAGCATGACTGCATGGGAGTGTCACCGGATTCGAACCTGCAACCTTTCGGTCTGCAAGTTCAGCATCTCTGTGCTTTAACCCACTGTGCCACTGGTGGCTCCACATTAGGTGAGCACAACCATATAATTATACTCTAACAACAACAACAACAACAACAGACTTTATTTCTTGACCACACTCTATTCCCGAAGGGTTTCAGGGTGGTTTACAGACACAAAACAAAAGGCAAACATTCAATGCCTCAAACACATCAAAATCATACAAGATGATGCACAGAAACAACAGTAAACTTACAACAAAGAATTAAGCATCGAGATGAAAATAATTTTTAAAAATCCAATAAGACATAGTAAACTAAAACATGAATAAAACATTACAACATATACCCCAAAAACAGTTATGATACAGTGGGGGGGTTGTAGGTTTTGGGGGGCTATATGGACATGTTCTAGAGGCATTTTCTCCTGACATTTCGCCTGCATCTGTGGCAAGCATCTTCTGAGGTTGTGAGGTCAGGAGAGAATGCCTCTAGAACAGACCTGGGTATCTTGCGGCCCACGGGCTGAATCCAGCCCAACGGCCCATTCTGTCCGGCCCGCTTAAGGGCCCTGGCAGGCAGGCCAGCAGGGAATGGAGGGGAAGGGAGGGGGAGAAGAGGAGGAGGCCAGGAGCAAGTGGCGCCGCAGAACATGGCTTCGCTGTCCTTCGCCCCTTCCCTTTCTCCACTATGAAGAGAGAGAAAGAGAGTGGCAACACAAGCACCCTTCCTGCCTTCCTTCCTGCCTTCCTTTCCACCCCAGTGCATTGTGGGACTGCGCCCGCAATGCACTGGAGCAGCGGCGGTGGTGACTGGGGGAGGGAGGGAGGGGAAGAGCTGGCGAATGGACAAAAACCTCACACTCACCAGCTCACTATATTAACCCTGTTTCTGATGCTGCAATAGAAAAGCACATGACAACCAGTAGGCCCAGTGTGAGGGAGCAGGCTGCTGGCTATGTCTCCATCTACACTGCCATATATATACAATGCAGTTTTAGAATGCAGATTATAGTAACTGCGTTGAACTGGATTATATGAGTCTATACAGCCATATCATCCAGTTCAATGCAGTTAATCTGCATCATATGGCAGTGTAGGTGGGGCCTAGCTGTGGCTCCCTTTAAAAAAAAATTAGATTCAATTTGAGTAGCTATTGAACTACTGATCCACAATCTCATCACTATTCATCAGCAAAATAACATGTTATGTATGGTATGTGGTGGCTGGAGTCCTGGGGAAGGGTACCTTCAAGACAAGGCCATAAAAAAACTGAATTTCCAAGGATGCCTGTGTTTCCTTGTCATCAAAATGGGCATGTGTTAGTGGAAATAGAGCCCAAAATAGGCAAGGTCATCCTTTTCCTCACTGTCCACTCCTTTTCTCTCACCTAATTTGTCACCCAATAGATTTCAAAGTAGCACATCATACTCGCCAAAGGTCTGAACTGCTGACTTCGAAATGCAAGGCCAAATCATCTGTGAAAGCATAACACAGATTCAGCTCTCTAATACTACATCACAATCCTTTATCTCTGGTCTGCAATTGCATCAAATGAAAGGAGGTTGGTTTTATTCAGAAATTACTGCTGAGTATTTCACAGATCTGGAAAACATTTGCCTTTGCTACTTTTCGACACGCAGAATCCTGAAAATGTGCAACTTCGTAATTTTGGTTAATAATAAAGAGGTATGTCTCACTTTAAAAAAATTATCATTAGGCATACTAACTTTAAAACTTTATTTCTCTTGCTTTTTGTTACTAAATCATGGTTTAGCTCCTCCAGCTCACACAGTTCGATGTCTATCGCATGGTCACACTTGGTAATCAGTGTTTCTCCAACTATGCTCCTGCAGATGTTTTGGACTTTAGCTCCCAGAAATCCCAGCCAGTTTACCATCTGTTAGGAATTGAGTGAGTTGAAGTTCAGATCATCTGGAAGAGCACAGTTTGAGAAGCACTAGATTAGATTACTTTATGGTTAACAATTGTGCGTGTGCTTTCAAGTCAACTCATGGTGATCGCATAAGGTTTCATAAGGCAAAACATACTCAGACATTGTTTTACCAGTTCTGATCTCTGAAATATAGCCTACAGCACCTGGTATTCCTTGGCAGACTCCCCTACAAGTGTTAAACAAGGCTGACCCTGCTTAGCTTCCAAGATCAGATGGGATCTGATGCCTTAGGGTTTTAGGCTGCTTGGTTATTGTCCCATGATAGAACACCTGTGGTTTTTATGAATTCTGGTTTGCTGAAACTCCTTTCAGCTCCTATCAGAATTACTGGCAGCGTGCATAGAAACAATGCAGTTATTCATCTTTCACTGAAAAATAGTTGAGGGATTTTCATAAATATATGCATTGAATAATATAAAGGGGCTGGGTTTTTTCCTTTCCATAAACTAGATGTTTTCTTTATCAGAAAAGTCTTTGGGATACCTGTGAAACTGACTTTCAGAAGCTTATCCTCTTCCAAGTTCTTGTGGTTTTGATTGTGTGTGTGTGAGTGAGTGAGTGAAATAATGCAGTGATGGGCTACAATCTGTTTAAAATGTATTTAAAAGGTGAATTAGTGCTCCCTTGGCCCTTTCACACCACACAATTGTAGTAATATGATTCCTCTTTAACTGTCATGGGAACAACCCATTGAATCTTGGGATTTTCAGTTTAGGTAGGTATGGCGGTCCGCCTGGGCTTGGCTGGAGTGACTACGTTAACAGCTCTAAGCACCGTATGCCCAGGGGATGCGGCTTGCCTTCCTGTGAGGGAGAGGGCCCCAAAGACTTGACAGAACCAAGCTTCTGGAACAAGTAACAGAGTTTATTGAACACAAGACACAAAACTGGAAGTGTCTGGCTCCAAAACCTTTACAACTGTTCACAGGCTCGTAGAATCTTGAGCTTCTTACTTTGGTCCTTTCTTCTATGGTCTGTATGGGGTAAATGATCAACGCCTCTCCTTCCTCTCTCTGGTCCGCCGCCACGGGTGGTGGACAGACCCCAGCCGCTGAACTTCTTTAAATTGAAGGTCGAACGTCCTTCCTCTGTTAAGTCCAGGGCTGGTTGAAGGCGGTATTTTTCACTAAAAGGAGGTGACAGGCCGGGCTAGCAGCTCCGTGGCTCAGTCACACGTCCCTGGTAGCCACTGAGGTAAACTCAGAAAGGTTTCCTTTTTATAGACTTCAGAATGGGCGGGAAAACCTGAGACCCTGATTGGCTGGGACTCTGAGGTGACTTTTGGAGGGAAAAACTAAGTTCTAATTAAATGGGAAAGGTCTGAGGTAAATTTAGGCGGGAAAGTCTAAAGAGAGGGAATCCCTCCCACCCATAATAAAAAACATAACCCCAGCCCCCAAACAGTGAATAGACCTTTATAACAAACATGAGGCCTGTAATTAAACACTTGCACATAAATTAAAACATACAAATTCAATATAAACAGGCCAAGCTTTGCGCAGGCCGCAGCCTCCCGCCAAATTCGGCTGCGAGAATTTCAAACTATAATATATAAACAAAGATTGCAATAGCAGTAATCACAATGCATGAAAATAGACATAATCAATAGAGTGACATAGTGTTAGACACTCTCTGAACTCACTTTTGGGATAGTAAGACCCCTTTCAGCTATGGAGATTACAAGTGTGTAATGCATCTCTAAAACCTGTGCCTCTCATGGTGGTAAGGCTG
>JARBWK010002290.1:0-15490 GCA_030556195.1 Anolis apletophallus
AAAAAAATTGCACACCCCTAGAAGCTATGGAGTTTTTTTTTCTCCTGAGAGCTTCAGCTTCCATAAACACACTTCATTGCTCCAGCTTACAATTAGCAATTGTGCTGATACCACTGTTTTCTCAATGATTGCATGACACAAAGCAAGAAAATAAAGGGAACACAAATGAAAACCAATTTGCTGGCTCCTGCTCCGTTGTAAAACAGATGTTCACCATTTCGATACCTTTTTCATCGAAGCATGGAAAAGTTTCCTCTGCTTTACAGCAGGGGTAGGGAACCTATGGCCGGGAGCCACATGTGGCTCTTTTCATGATTGCATCTGGTTCTCCAGAGCAGCCCGGCCTCGGTTTCCCTCTCTCTCCCTTCCTTCTTTCCTCCCTCCCTCCCTCTTTCTTCCTCTTCTATTATTTTTCCCCAAGTCTTCCTTTCCTTCTCCTTCCTTTCTTTTCACTTTCCCCTCTCTCCCCTTCTTTTCCCTTCATTATTTTACTTTTTCCTCGCTCCTTTTCCTTTCTTTCCCCCCTTCCTCTCCCTCTCTTCCCATTTCCTTCTTTCTTTTCCCCTCCTTGTCTCTCTCCTGCTTTTTCTTTTCTTCCTTTTCCATAGTTCGTTCTTCTTTTCTTTCTTCCTCTTCCTCCTTCATTTTCTCTGTCGTTCTTTCTTTCTTTCCCCCTTCCTTCCTTCCGTCTCCTCTTCCTTCCCAGAGTCCTGAGCATGCCTTTTGTAGATCCAGGTCTGAAGTGTTCCGTCATTCTGCCGGGGGAATCCTTTTCTCATCGTATGTACGTATATACTCACATTTAGTTGAATCCAATCTTAAAATATATTATACCGTGTTTCGCTGAAGGTAAGACAGCGTCTTACTTTCTTTCCCCTAAAAGTCCCCCACTGGCTTACTTTAGGGTACGCCTTATATAAACTAAAGACGTACCGTCGCACACGCCCACGCCGCCGCCGCCACGCCGCTGCCGCAACTGGTCCCCATCGGCCGCGGCACACTCAGCTGCACACCTTTCCGCCAGGCCTCCACGGAAGGGAGGGGGAAGAGAGCCAGAAGCGGCGCGCGTCACTCTGACACGGCGCTGCCTCGCCACGCCCCTGGCTCCTTTCCCCCTCCCTTCTTCGTCCAAGGAAGGGAGGGGGAAAGGAGCCAGGGGTGGGCGAGGCACGCCTCTGGCTCTCTTCCCCCTCCCTTCCTTGAGGCCTGGCGGAAAGGTGTGCTGCTGAGGTGTGCCGCGGCTGATGGGCCGGTTTATGCAGCACGGCGCGCGACGCGACGAGGTACGGCTTACTTTCAGGTACGGCTTATATTAGCCGACATTTTGACTGACACCCGATGCCTTACAATCGGGGTGTCTACTACTGGGAAACACGGTACTAGCTGAGGACCCAGCGGTGCCCAGGTTATTTGAGGAAGGCATTGTATGCCAAGGTTGGTTCCTATTAGATGTTTATGTGGCTTGCAGTGGTCTCAAGAACTTAGTGAAGGTACTGTGAGTCCCGGGGGCCTAGTCAGGAAAATCAAGTTGAGGGAGCCTAACAATATCCCATGTGCTGAGGCCTAGTCAGGAAAATCAAGTTAAGGATGCCTTGTTGTCAATTTTGGGCCTGGTCTATTATGTATAGGGGCTACAATGTTGTTTTGGAAGTGAATGAGGTGAAGGTACTTAATATCCCATTATTCGTGGGCCATCCTGCCCCTAAACCACACTAGGTTGTGAAGTGGATGGCCATTGGGCCCTGCTTGCCATTTTTTGTCCTGATCCGTCACTGCTGTGGGCCGCAGTGTATGACTGACTGAGGCTTCTCTTTTTCGTCTAAGTCACCTTAGAATGTTGGAATGTGGATGGCCATTCGGAGTCCGTTATGCAAATACGATTTCAGTGGCAGCCAATCCCCCTGTCTGGGGCTGTTTGGGCATGGTATGTGATTTTTAGGGGCTACAGTGTTGTTTGGGAACTGTATGAGGTGAATGTACTGCAAATCCCATCATTCGTGGCCCATCCTGCCCTAAACCACACCAGGTTGTGAAGTGGGCCATTGTTCCCCTGTTTGGTAAGTTTGGTTGTGATCGGTCATTGCTGTGGGCCGCAGTTGGTGACTGCCTGAGGCATTTCCTTTTCCCTCTGAGTCACCTTGGAATGATGGAATGTGGTTGGCGTATTGGAGTACGTTATGCAAATACCATTTCAGTGGCAACCAATCCCCTCTGTCTGGGGCCGTAGAATGTTGGAGTTCTGAGGCTGGCCAATCAGAGCCCGTTATGCAAATAATCCCACAGTGGCAGCCAATCGAAACGCTTGCACATATTCCTCCCTCCGCTTGGTCGCTCGGCCGCACCAACACCCGCAAACACTGACTTTTATTATATGTAATAGATAAATAGATAGATACGGTAGATAGATATAGAAATATTATATTTCCAAATATTTTGCTTTCATGGCTCTCTGAGTCAAAAAGATTCCCGACCCCTGCTTTCCAGGGATTGTGTTTCCCCTTTCTTTTTAGTCCTCAACTTGGTTTGGTCAGAGCCGGAAGTGATAGAATAATTTAAGATCATGGAATAATAAAAAAAAAAGTTGATATTGTGGATTCTGAAAAAATAAACATGAAACAAGATGTTATTTTGGTGCCCCTTACGGCAAACCCTGACCCAGTTCAGGCTCCAAGTCCATCAGACCATGTCATGCGAACTCCCGACTGCAAGCGAGAAAGACTGTAACTCCGCTACAAGTTCTGAGTGAAGTTATTGTGCCAATTACAACAATTCCCACCACATTGCAAGAGAGATAATTGCCAAGCAATTATAGTAATTGGCAACCTAATGCAGTTTAGTGAAGGGAATGCTCAGTCCTCCAACTGCATCCAATATTTTCTTAGCCCGCTTTCACCTTAAGAGGGCAGGCGCTGCTTTCAAGTCTTTTACGTCCTTCGCCCCTTCTGTCCCAACCACTCTCTCCCCAATCCACAAAATGCTTTTTTAGTAATGTATTTGGGTTATACACTGAATAGGAAGTAGCTAGAGGGCAGAGCATAACGTACCAGACATAACAATATTGTATCCTGTATAAAGAATTTAAAATCTCCAGTTCTAGATGTACAGGTTGATAACTGATTCAGATTCCTCAAAATGGATGGATCTTAAAAAATAACTTCGAAGGCAGACTATAGTCTTCTTTTTATGAATGAAACACAAGTGATTTTGGAGCCACAGCAGCTCCATCTTCATTGACCGTCTTTTAGATACAGTATGGTCCCCAGTATCCATGGAGGAATACATTCCTGAACGTATTGTGGAAATAGGAAACAGTGGATAATAGGGAACCCTGTTCCAATGGAGGATTGCTATTGAATGTTACCAGAGAGTTACTCTGGAGCAGTCTTTGTCAACCAGTGTGCCGTGGCACACTAGTGTGCCGTGAGCGATCATCAGGTGTGCCGCGAGAAAAGCTCTCTGCCCCCCTTCCTTCCCCCCTCCTCCTGCTGAACTCCTGCTGCTTGGGGGAGGAGGAGGAAGAGCTGGGCAGCGGCAAAGAAAAAGAAGGGGCCGGGGCACCGCCTCCTTCGGCCGTTTCCCCAGCCAGCCTCCAATCCGCCATGACTCCCACCAGCCTCCAATCCGCCATGACTCCCACCATGACTCTCGCCCCTCGCTCTCTGAAGCTGCACAGAGGATGAGCCCCACCCACTGAAGCCCATCCACCGCTCATGCTCCTCCTCTGTGGGAGAGCTGAAGCTGGGGTAGGGGGCGGGCATGGCTTCCTCTCCCCTGGCTTCAGCACTCACAGCTTCGCCTGCCTTGAGGGGCAGTGCCAAGCCAGCGGTGGCAGAGCCAGCACAATGCTGGCTTGGCACTGCCCCCCTCAAGACTGGCAAAGCTGCGGGAGAACTGAAGCCGGGGGAGAGGAGGGGCATGGCACGGCTTGGCTCCTCCCCTCCCTGGCTTTGGCGCTCCCAGCAGGTCACCATCTCCCAGACGTTCTTTACTGTGTGAGAGTGTCATTTCGTGTCATTTTGGTTGGTGGTGTGCCCCCGGATTTTTTTAATGTTAAAAGTGTGCCGCAGCTCAAAAAAGGTTGAGAAACACTGCTCTGGAGGACCGAGAAAATTCCTAGAGTATCCTCTTTAGGAATTTGCTTCATTCTCTAGGGCAGTGTTTCCCAACCTTTTTTGAGCATTTACAAAATCCTGGGGCACACCACCAACCAAATAGACACAAAATTACACTCTAACACAGTAATACATAAAGTTAATATGTTTTTAAATGTATTTCTACACTCAGTGTGAAACCTGGGCCCGTTTCGATGAACACAACATAAATATCCTGGCAGGAATGGCAGAAAGACTGAAAGTGCTGTGTTGTATTGAGGGCAAAGACTGCCTGTGTAAACCGTCCCGAGTCGCCTTCGGGCTGAGAGGGGCTGTATAGAAACGTGACAAATAATAATAATGATAGTAAGTACTAAAAGGGTTTGCTTGGGAATTGACCTTGAGTTTTGGAGTTGTAGTTCACCTATATCCAGAGAGCACTCTGGACTCAAACAATGTTGGATCAGGACCAAACTTGGTAGGAATACTCAATATGCCCAAAAGTGTACACAGATGGAGTTTGGGAAAAATTGACATTTGGGAGTTACAGTTTTTGGGATTTTTAGCTAACACACAAACAAAGAGCATCCTGAACTCTTGCAACAATGGAATTGGACCAAACTTGGCATATTGAACTCTCATTACCAACAGAAAGTACTGAAAGGGTTTGCTTGGGAATTGACCTTGAGTTTTGGAGTTGTAGTTTGAGAGTGCCGAACCCGGGGGAGAGGGAGGAGCCATGCCACGCCATGCCCCGTCCCCCCCCCCGCTCAGTTCTCCCACAACCGCCAGCTTTGAGGGGGCAGTGCCAAGCCAGCATTGTGATGGCTCTGCCACCACTGGCTTGGCAATGCCCCTCAAGGCTGGCGAAGCTGTGAGAGTGCTGAAGCCAGGGGAGGGGGAGCCAGGCTGCGCCATGCCCCCCTCCCCCAGCTTCAGCTTTCCCACAGAGGAGCATGAGCGGTGAATGGGCTTCAGTAGGCGGGGCTCCTTCGCGCGGCTTCAACAAGCAAGGAGCGGGAGTCATGGCGGATTGGAGGCTGGTTGGGGAAATGGCCGAAGGAGGCAGCGCCCGGTCCTTCTTCTTTTTTCTTCCGTGGCCTGGCCCTTCCTCCTCCTCTCCCAAGCAGCAGTTCGGCAGGAGGGGGGAAGGAAGGGGGGCAGCGAGCTTTTCTCGCGGCACACCTGATGATCGCTCACGGCACACTAGTGTGCCACGGCACATTGGTTGAGAAACACTGGTCTACATCTTAATCATCAGATATGCCTTCCATCTGTATCTGCATCATCGGACATGCTTTCTGTCTGTATCTTCATCATCAGATATGCCTTCAATCTACAGCTTCTTCATCAGATATGCCTTTTGTCTGCATAAAGAAGGGAACTGCAGAGAGTGATCTTATTGGAATCCACAAGATTCATCCCTTTCCTTTATTCAAGCAAAGCTCACATTTGGCAAAATCACCCCCTAATTTTAGTATTGGGGATTATATGTGAGAGGCATGAACATTTGCCAAGAGTTCTAGCTTCTTGCCTCTCTGTTCTCCCTCTGACTGTAAGATACGGGCATGCAGCTATATAAATTGCACTCTATTTGCAAGATTAAAATTAAAAAGGAGGAGTCCAAACCCAAAACTAATGATGGGAACTTGACTGATGCATGGAGAAAGCTAAAGGAGGTGGATGGTTATGTAAATGTGTCTGACTGAGATGTTTGCAAAGATTTAATCAGAAGGGGAAACGTTGTAAGGAAGAGGGGAATTATCTTCAATCATTCCTGAAAACAAAAAGGGCCCGATGTTATGCAAAATCCTTTCAAAACAGATTATTGTATTTTGAATGGCAGTTCATGAGTCAGCACAAGATGTATTTTCTGCAGTGTGATATGTTTGACACCAGATGGCGCTGTCTCGAGACTGATAAATGGAATGTTGAGGAATGACAGTTGGGATCTGACAGTTGGTGTCAGTTGGGATTGAATATTTGTGAGGATAGGATGATTAGTAAGGTAGCTGAGAAGGCTGTTGTTTTTCCATGCTTAGCTTGTTATTGTTAAATTCAATTCAATACAAAGTTATATATTTACCTTGTGAATTGTATGAGAGTTTCATTATTCACACGAACAGAGACTGGAGGTTATTTGGGCCGATGGGGAATTAACCTTCTATATTTCTGTTGCCTATTCCGCTGCGCCATAAATACTCGACGCCGAAGAGGTTATGGGCCCAGATCCCAGAACCCAGAATCCAGAATTGCAGAGGCACAGAGATACTACATAACCCATAATTCATAGAAAAAGTTTTTGAATAACACTAGAAATTGCAGCAGAAATCGCTGTTTACCTCAGTGTTAGAGAAAAAAGCTGAAGTGAATTTTTGCCAGGAGCATCTGTAGTGTGAAGAAAGATGGCATTATTTGGAGCACAGCATCATTTAGAAAACTCAGAGGCAGCTCAAATTATTTAATATGGGCTACCAAAGTGCGAGCAGTTTTGGCAAAGGAGGAGCTGCTATCCTGCCTTACACATAGACCTATTTCTGATGCAGAAAGGTTGAAAGATGGCAAGGCAAGGGCTACCATCATCCTGTCAGTTGACGATAGGAACCTCACATATTTAGCTCTGGAAGAAACAGCCGCTGACTGTTGGAAAAGGCTTGAAAAGCTGTATCAGCAGGCTACTGGAGGCTCAAAAGTTTTATTGAGCAGAGAACTGTTTTCACTGAAGCTTCTGTCAATGGAAGATTGTGCCAGAGAGACTCATTTGAGTAAAATGCTGAGCCTATTTAATGATTTAGCAGCAAGGGGCACCAATTTTACAGAAGATCAGAGAGACTTAATTCTACTAAGCAGTTTGGGGCAGAGCTACAACTCATTCATTGACTCCATGCAATCTCAGAAAGAAGAGGACATCGACTTCGACTTAGTTTCGACTAGATTGGAGAACTGGGCTTGTTACAGAAGAAATGCCCAGCAACTTTCAATGGAGAAGACGGTCAACAAAGGTTCAATATGAAGAGGAAAGAGACAATCCAGTGTGACATCATCTGCTACATTTGTAACAAAAGAGGACACAAAGCTAGACAATGTTATCAGAACAAGTTTAAGAAGAGTGAATCAGCACAGAGCAAGAAAGAACAGATCAACAAGTCAAGAAAAGACTCTGATTCAGGCTGTCTGTTGATGAGTTTACAATGTAACAATGATTTTATTCCTCAGGTACCCTGGATTATTGACTCTGGGAGTGCAAAGAGTTTTGTTAAGGATGGTAAATTGTTAGCAGAGAAGGAACCTTTATCTGGTTCTATGCAAAGTTGTGTGAGTCTAGCCAATGGTCAAAGGTGCAAGGTTTTAACAAAGGGAGAAGTTGAAATTGGTCAACTTAGTCTAAAGTTAGACAATGTTTATTTAGTTCCTGAGCTAGAACACAATGTTCTAGGGGTGAAACAACTTGCAGACCATGGTTTATCCATTGTGTTTGAAGGGGAGTTATGTAAAATGAGTAATAAAAATACAGGTATGTATAAGGAAGTAAAATTTCAAAATGGTTTCTATAGAATGAATGCTAGTAATAAAATGTCTACAAATAGTATTCAGAGTTTGGAAGGGAAACCTCTGCATGGTGACAGATGTCTGCACATGCTACACAGGAAGTTTGGCCACATGAACTATAATATGATTAGAAAGACTGCACAGCTAGTAGGCATTCAAATACCAGAATGCAGAAATTATTTAGAGTGTGCTGTCTGTAACAAAACAAAGTTAAAGGCTTATCCTGTTGCCAAAAGGAGTGATAGAGTAACAACTAAGTTACAGTTAGTGCACATGGATCTAGCTGGACCTTTTCCAAAGAGTATTGAGGGAATGTATTTCTACTAGTAATAGTAGATGATAGGTCTCGATTTGGCTTCGTTTATCCTCTGAAAGGTAAATTTCAGGTGTATGAAAAATTTATTGAATGGTACAATTATGTGAAGAACCAATTTCCTGATTTGACTGTTAAACAAGTTCAATCTGATAGAGGAGGTGAATTTGTGAATGAAAGACTTAAGAATTTTTTTAAGGATAAAGGAATTTGGCATAGGAAAACAAATCCGTGTGTATCAAAAGAAAATGGAATTGCGGAGCGTCGCTTAGGTGTAATTCAAACCATGGTAAAATCAATGCTTGAGGATGCACAAATGTCCAAAGGTTTTTGGGCAGAAGCAGCTAACACTGCCAATTACGTGCTGAATAGGTTATGGACCTCAAGTGTAAATGAAATCCCATTCTATTTGTTTTATGGAGGACATCCAAAGGTGGATCATTTTCAAGTATTTGGTGCGCATGCAAATGTCTTAATTCCTATACAGCAAAGAGACAAAAGAGATCAGCATTGGGTAAAGATGCAATTTATTGATATGAAGGTGGAACGAAAGGCTATAGATTCTGGAATGGCTCTTCTCCAGGAAGAAGATCACAGTCTCCAGATCGGTAAAGTTCGAAAATAATACTCATTGGGCTAGAATTCTTGCGAACACTTCAGTGTTCGTAACCCCAAGTGTTTCTAGAGTAAAGAATGAATCTGAAGTTGTAGAGGTATTAGATGAGGCAAATGTGGAAGAAAGCAAGGAACAATCTGAAGAAAGTAATTTTCATGATTTTTGCGCCACAAACTCTGACTTAGTGTCCAAATCTGTAACAGAGGTTGATGGACATTGTCAAGAGGAGATTAGGGATGTGGAGGAGACTAAGGATGAGATTCCTAGGAGATCCACACATATCACTAAAGGAATTCCACCAGCCAAGTACCAAGTCACGCAAATAGGAAGTATAGAGTGGAAAGATCCTAATTCTTACGCTGAAGCATTGCGTAGACCGAAAAATGAACGTGATTGTTGGGTAAAAGCAATGAAGAAGGAATTTGATTCACTTCATTCCTTAAATGTTTTAGAACAAGCAAATGTAACCAAAGATGTAAAGGTAATTGGTTGCAAGTGGGTATTTAAAAGGAAAACACAAGTTGATGGTTCATTATTGTACAAAGCAAGATTGGTTGCACAAGGTTTTGGTCAAATTTACAATCAAAATTATGATGAGGTATATGCTCCAACGATTAGACCTGAAACAATTAGGACTGCTTTAGGCATCGGTGTGCAAAGAAAGTATGTTATAAGACACTTTGACATTGCCACAGCTTATTTAAACGCAGAGCTGACTGACAATGTATATATGAGAGCAATACCTGGTTTTGAAAAAGATACTCCAACTGGTGTGTATCGACTACGGAAAGCATTATACGGGCTAAAGCAAGCAGCGAGATGCTGGAACCAGTGTATAGACGAAAAGTTAAAGGGTCTTGGTTTCAAAGAAGCAGTGTAGATACATGTCTATATAAGAAAGGAAAAGAGTCTAAAAGCAAACATTTGTTTTGGTGTTTGTCGATGATCTCTTAGTACTAGCACCATCTGAAAGGGATGTGGAACAAGTTTTCAAGGGACTAAACTCAAGTATGACTGTAAAAGATCTTGAGAAGTCCGGAAATACTTAGGCGTAAATGTAACTAGAACTGAAAAAGATATTTGTCTAGATCAGAAAGACAAAATTTTTGAGTTACTTGAGAGAACAAGATTGACTCTGTGTAAAACAGTAGCAACTCCAATGGTACCAGATTTTTTAAAGCTTGATAGAGGTGAAATGTTTGTCAATCAAACATTGTATAGATCAGTAGTTGGGAGCCTCTTGTATTTGGCAAATTGGACTAGGCCTGACATCGCCTATGCCACTAATGTACTAAGCAGGAGAGTGAATGAACCAACGTTGACTGATTGGCAAGCTGTAAACGAGTGTTAAGATATTTGAAAGGAACATGTGACAAAAAGCTAAAAATTTGTCCAAAAGAAAGCGGTATGAAGGGGTTTGCAGACGTTTTGGTGACAACGAACAAAACTTGTCATGTTCCGGGTATCTAATTAGTTTTAATGGGATACAAGTGACATGGAAATCTCGTAAACAGTCACACGTTTGTTTATCCACGGCAGAAGCCGAATTTTCTGCTTTGTCTGACTGTTGTACAGAACTAGAGTGGATAAAGGCTCTAGTAAATGAGTTCCAAAGTTTTGAAGATAAGATATCTTTATTTACTGATTCTCAATCTTGTATAGCAATATCAAATGCTGAAGGATTAAAGCAGAGAACAAAATATATTGGGGTAAGGTACCAAAATGTTAGAAAGTTAGTACAGGATGGTTTTATTAATCCTGTGTATGTCCAGTCAGATGAGAATATGGTGATATGTTTACAAAATCATTGACTAATTGTAAATTAAATGTATTTTGTAAGAAGATATTGTTATTATAAGTAATGTGTGTACTTGTGTTGCTCATGAAGGAGGAGTGTCAGATTATTGTATTTTGAATGGCAGTTCATGAGTCAGCACAAGATGTATTTTCTGCAGTGTGATATGTTTGACACCAGATGGCGCTGTCTCGAGACTGATAAATGGAATGTTGAGGAATGACAGTTGGGATCTGACAGTTGGTGTCAGTTGGGATTGAATATTTGTGAGGATAGGATGATTAGTAAGGTAGCTGAGAAGGCTGTTGTTTTTCCATGCTTAGCTTGTTATTGTTAAATTCAATTCAATACAAAGTTATATATTTACCTTGTGAATTGTATGAGAGTTTCATTATTCACACGAACAGAGACTGGAGGTTATTTGGGGAATTAACCTTCTATATTTCTGTTGCCTATTCCGCTGCGCCATAAATACTCGACGCCAAAGATCTGCATCATCGGACATGCTTTCTGTCTGTATCTTCATCATCAGATATGCCTTCAATCTACAGCTTCTTCATCAGATATGCCTTTTGTCTGCATAAAGAAGGGAACTGCAGAGAGTGATCTTATTGGAATCCACAAGATTCATCCCTTTCCTTTATTCAAGCAAAGCTCACATTTGGCAAAATCACCCCCTAATTTTAGTATTGGGGATTATATGTGAGAGGCATGAACATTTGCCAAGAGTTCTAGCTTTCTGCCTCTCTGTTCTCCCTCTGACTGTAAGATACGGGCATGCAGCTATATAAATTGCACTCTATTTGCAAGATTAAAATTAAAAGGAGGAGTCCAAACCCAAAACTAATGATGGGAACTTGACTGATGCATGGAGAAAGCTAAAGGAGGTGGATGGTTATGTAAATGTGTGTCTGACTGAGATGTTTGCAAAGATTTAATCAGAAGGGGAAACGTTGTAAGGAAGAGGGGAATTATCTTCAATCATTCCTGAAAACAAAAAGGGCCCGATGTTATGCAAAATCCTTTCAAAACAAACAGAGAGATAATCATCGAGAAGGAATCTGGGCCCAAAGACAGGGGTCTAAAAGCGTAGGATCTGAATTCAAAGGATCAAAGCGAGGGGTGCTTTTATTAGCAAAGTCAATGGAGTTATGCTGTTGCGTCCTGTGGGTTTCTCTGCAAGAGAACTTTGGCCCTCTGGGTGCTTTGGACTCCAACTCCCACCATTCCTAACAGCCTGAGGCCCTTTCCTGCTTAGTGGCTGCTGGGGGGAGGAAAAGAGCCTGAGGCTGCTAGGAATGGTGGGAGTTGGAGTCCAAAACACCTGGAAGGTCCAAGTTTGCCCATGCCAGCTTTCGACAGAGACCTCTTCCTCCCCCTTCCCCTTCGCGCCCTTTCTTCCCCTTCCTGCCAAACACTGACTTTTTCTTCTACACTGCTGCTTCTGCCGCCATTTTGATCCGAGGGGGCAGCGTGAGCGTGTTCAGGAGGGGAGGGAGGAAGACGTGACCCGTGCGAGCGATACTGCGCAGACTCGCCCCAGAGCAAAGCGAGGCAAAGCGAGCAGAGCGAGGTTGGGAAGAAGGGAGCCCGAGTGGAGAAGAAAAAGTGTTCGGCAGGAGAGGGAAGAAAGGGTATTGGAGGTTCCAATTTCCCACGGCACACGTGATGATCGCACACGGCACACTCGTTGGGAAACATCGAACTAGACAATTTCAAAGCCTGTAGTAAAAAAATGTTGTCTGGGGATGATGGACGTCACAGTCTGGAGATGATGGAAATATGGCCCAACATACCTAGATTATGATCCAACATACCTAAATTATGGTCCAACATACCTAGAGGACAGCGGGTCGGAAAATGTTTTTCCCCAAATGGGAAAGGGGGCCTCTGGCATTTTCCTCCGTTTCTCTTTTCTTTCAACTGCGTCCAATAAGAGGTGACTGCCCTTGGTGTGGTTTCCTATTGTTTTGACTGATTTTCCAGGAATGTAAAAGAACCTGCCTTTGTTTGGTTTCCTACTGACTCTCCGGGTCACTTTCAAGCATATAGTTTTATGATCTTATTCAATAAAACATGAAACATGAAAAGGAGGCCATAAACTTTGGAACTGATGTCAGAAGCAGACATGCAAAATATCTTTTTTTACATACATTTATATTTCTTCCTCTTTTAAGAGGCTGGAGGGACTCACTGGGGGTAGTTATTTATTTATCGTGTCAGAAGCAAATTGAGAATAAAATTATAATGCATAAAAAAATCACAAAGTTTAAAACTGGGCATTATACTAGATTTCTTTTGACCAGAATCTGGTCACTTGAAATGCCTCTGGTGTGGCTGTAAGAAGGTCCTCCATTGTGCATGTGGCGGGCTCACACCGCATTGTAGGCTGTGGTCTGTGTTTTGCTCTCTTCCACACTCACATGTCATGAACTCCACTTTGTTGCCCCATTTCTTAAGGTTGGCTCTGCATCTCGTGGTGCCGAAGCACGGTCTGTTCAGTGCCTTCTAAGTCGCCCGGTCTTCTGTGTGCCCAGGGGGATGTTTCTCATCCAGTCTGAGAACTTGAGGTTTTGTGTTTTAGCCTGCCACTTTTAGTCTCTCGCTTGCTGAGGTGTTCCTGTGAGTATCTCTGTAGATCTAAGAAAGCTGTTTCTTGATGTAAGTAGTTGACATGCTGGCTGATATCTGAACAAAGGATGGGCTGGCAGAGGCGGTCTAAGGTAATTTTAAATGGTAAGCGAACATTATTTTGGCGCCCCCCCAAAACATTATTTTGGCGCCCCCCTTCCTCCGCGCATGCCCAGAAGCTCTTTCCCACGCCCGGAAAGAACTCCCCAAAGTTGCCGCCGCAGTTCGAGGCGCGCGCCTCCGCCTTGCACACTTCTCACCGAGGAGGAGGAGAAGGAGGCCCCCTTCCCCGAGCTGCCCGGGAGGAGGTGAGTTGTGGCATCACCTTCTGCTTCTGCTGCCTCCTCCCGTGGCTGACGGAGCGGGGAAAGCCTCCCGGCACCAATGCCATGGGCTGCCAAACACTCCGGCGGCAGCACAGATGAACCAGCCGCCTTTCCCCTTTTCCCTCTCTCTCTCTCTCTCACTCTTGTCCGCTCTCCCCCCTCCCCAAAATCCCAACACAGCTGACCCAACAGCCGTACCCCCGCCCCTCTGGGCTTCTCCCAAAGCGGAACATTAGCGGGACGCTGTCTGGCGGGCAGGGGAATGCGCCCTTTACCCAGATGGCGCCCCACGCAGCAGCGTCCTTTGCCTACCGGTAGGACCGTCCCTATGGGCTGGAGATGTGAGGCCCCTCAAAAGCTGATGGTTCACATACAGGCAAAGGAAGTCTGCCCTGAGATGAGACTTTTTGACTTTAACTGAGTTCTCAGGTTTGTTAAATAGAGGACAAGTCACAAAAGCTGACACTCTTAAGCAATTGCCTTTGGGCTGATTGATGAGCCAATCCATTTGGTAATTATTACACCTGATTAAATTTGCAATGCTGATAGACCAGTGGCAGGCAGGCTCCGACTTTGCTTCAAAATAAATACAAATGGATACCCGTTTTGGCTGTTATCTATCATCTATCTATCTATCATCTATCTGTCATATATCTATCATCTATCTATCATCTATCTGTCAATAGCTATCATCTATCAGTCATCTATCTATCTATCATCTATCATCTATCTATCTGTCAATATCTATCATCTATCTATCTATCATCTATCTATCAATCAATCTATCATCTATCTGTCATCTATCTATCTATCTATCATCTATCTATCTATCATCTATCTATCATCTATCTGTCAATATCTATCATCTATCTATCTATCTGCCATCTATCTATCTATCATCTATCTATCTGTCAATATCTATCATCTATCATCTATCTATCATCTATCAATAATCTATCTATCATCTATGTCATATATCTATCATCTATCTATCTATCTATCTATCTGTCAATATCTATCATCTATCTATCATATATCCATCATCTATCTATCATCTATCATATATCTATCATATATATCATCTATCTATCTATCATCTATCTATCATCTATCAATCTATCTGTCATATATCTATCATCTATCAATCAATCATCTATCTATCTGTCAATATCTATCATCTATCATCTATCAATCTATCATCTATCTGTCATCTATCTATCATCTATCTATCTATCATCTATCTATCTATCATCTATCTATCTGTCAATATCTATCATCTATCTATCATCTATTTATCATCTAACTATCTATCATCTATCTATCAATCTATCAGTCACATATCTATCATC
Source organism: Anolis apletophallus (assembly GCA_030556195.1). Taxonomy (NCBI): domain Eukaryota; kingdom Metazoa; phylum Chordata; class Lepidosauria; order Squamata; family Anolidae; genus Anolis; species Anolis apletophallus. The sequence goes on from JARBWK010002290.1 coordinate 14,671, forward strand.
TATCTATCTATCTGTCATATATCTGTCATATATCTATCATCTATCTATCTGTCAATATCTATAATCTATCATCTATCTATCATCTGTCTGTCAATATCGATCTATCTATCATCTATCTATCATCTAACTATCTATCATCTATCTGTCATATATCTATCATCTATCTATCTATCTATCTATCATCTATCTATCATCTATCTATCATCTATCTATCATCCATATATCATCCATCCATCCAAGGTCTCTTATGCCTTAACCCTCTAGGCCAGTGTTTCTCAACCTTCCTAATGATGCGACCCCTTCATACAGTTGTGCTGATCCCCAACCATAACTTTATTTTTGTTGCTACTTCATAACTATAATTCTGCTCCTGTTCTGAATCGTAATGTAAATATCTGCTATGCAGGATGCATTTTTATTCACTGGACCAAATTTGGCACAAATACCCAATACACCCAAATTTGAGTACTGCTGGAGTTTAGGAGGGGGATTGATTTTGTCATTTGGGAGTTGTAGTTGCTGGGATTTATAGTTTGCCTACAATCAGAGAGCATTCAGAACCCCGCTAAGGACAGAATTGGGCCAAACTTCCCATACAAAACCCCATGACCAACAGAAAATACTGTGTTTTCTGATGGTCTTTTTGACCCCCTAGGTGCATGTTATAAAACACTGTGAAGAGACAAAATATTTTAGAACCCATTGCAAGACAAGTCGGAACAACTTCAACCGTTTATGGCTTGCCAAGGTAAACAAACTTTTCACAAACATCAAAAGCACATTATGCTTGAAGCCAAGATGGGCACATCCAAAAATTTTA